>OX155966.1:13523037-13587408 GCA_944548615.1 Micropterix aruncella
TATATATATATATATATATATATATATATATATATATATATATATATATATTGAAATATTTGATAGTTTTGTGTATATATTCTTTTTAGAATTGATCAATAAGATGATTATAAAGTAAATAATTATAAAAGCCACTTACATCGTGACGAAGGATTCCCTTGATCGGATTCGGGAATGCTTTAGGTGTTAACGAGAATGATGAATGCCTCTCACTTGCGGAAAGAGGAGTAGGTTTAAGTTGGGCCCATTTTACAACTAGTAACGCTCACCCTTCATCCAATTATCTCAAAAATTAAGCTACAATCCTTCTTTATACGTAAACTCACTAAATGTCCTATTATTTCAAGGGAAATAACAAGACAAGACGAGCTACTTGACAGATGGAAGAATTTAAAATTTCGAATTTCGTTTTTTTATTTTCTAAAGGTGTGATATAAAGAAGCTGCGATCAATATTCAGCTGAAAACTTAAAACTAAAAGCGTGACATGCCCTCATATCAATGAAAGGAAGCAGTCAGCTCTTTCCTATTAGTTGGAAAGATTACCTTTAACCTAAATGGATTATTTACAATGAACGAAACATAAAATATGTAAAAATTCAATATTTTGAAATATTTGATAGTTTTGTGTATATATTCTTTTTAGAATTGATCAATAAGATGATTATAAAGTAAATAATTATAAAAGCCACTTACATCGTGACGAAGGATTCCCTTGATCGGATTCGGGAATGCTTTAGGTGTTAACGAGAATGATGAATGCCTCTCACTTGCGGAAAGAGGAGTAGGTTTAAGTTGGGCCCATTTTACAACTAGTAACGCTCACCCTTCATCCAATTATCTCAAAAATTAAGCTACAATCCTTCTTTATACGTAAACTCACTAAATGTCCTATTATTTCAAGGGAAATAACAAGACAAGACGAGCTACTTGACAGATGGAAGAATTTAAAATTTCGAATTTCGTTTTTTTATTTTCTAAAGGTGTGATATAAAGAAGCTGCGATCAATATTCAGCCGAAAACTTAAAACTAAAAGCGTGACATGCCCTCATATCAATGAAAGGAAGCAGTCAGCTCTTTCCTATTAGTTGGAAAGATTACCTTTAACCTAAATGGATTATTTACAATGAACGAAACATAAAATATGTAAAAATTCAATATTTTGAAATATTTGATAGTTTTGTGTATATATTCTTTTTAGAATTGATCAATAAGATGATTATAAAGTAAATAATTATAAAAGCCACTTACATCGTGACGAAGGATTCCCTTGATCGGATTCGGGAATGCTTTAGGTGTTAACGAGAATGATGAATGCCTCTCACTTGCGGAAAGAGGAGTAGGTTTAAGTTGGGCCCATTTTACAACTAGTAACGCTCACCCTTCATCCAATTATCTCAAAAATTAAGCTACAATCCTTCTTTATACGTAAACTCACTAAATGTCCTATTATTTCAAGGGAAATAACAAGACAAGACGAGCTACTTGACAGATGGAAGAATTTAAAATTTCGAATTTCGTTTTTTTATTTTCTAAAGGTGTGATATAAAGAAGCTGCGATCAATATTCAGCTGAAAACTTAAAACTAAAAGCGTGACATGCCCTCATATCAATGAAAGGAAGCAGTCAGCTCTTTCCTATTAGTTGGAAAGATGTAAGTGGCTTTTATAATTATTTACCTTATAATCATCTTATTGATCAATTCTAAATATATATATATATATATATATATATATATATATATATATATATATATATATATATATATATATATATATATATATATATATATATATATATATATATATATATATATATATTATTATATATATATATATATATATATATATATATATATATATATATATATATATATATATATATATATATATATATATATATATATATATATATATATATATATATATATATATATATATATATATATATAACCTTTTTTAACCTCAAGGATGAGACCACTTTATAGTGCTCTGATAATTCATCAATCTTTTTAGGTCTTCCACTTCTTGGACAGTCTTCCATTTGGCCGGTATTTTTGAATTTTTGATCACATTATAGATTATTCCACAAACAGATTTTCCAGTCAGTTGTTGGATTTTTCGCACTGAATGTCCTTCTTTATGGTGAGTAATATTTTTTTGTCGATCCATTGCACTAATTTTATTCATTTTAATAAAATATATTAAAAGAGTTCACAGGTCAACAGCAATATAAACAATTTTCCGCGGCAGGGTTAAACGACTATTTCGTTTTTTTTTTTTTTTAATATTGTAGTAATTAAACTTTTTCACAGTAGTGTATATATGTATATATATATATATATATATATATATATATATATATATATATATATATATATATATATATATATATATATATATATATATATATATATATATATATATATATATATATATATATATATATATATATATATATATATATATATATATATATATATATGTATATATATATATATATATATATATATATATATATATATATATACATAAAAATACAATAACTTTACGACCCAGGTATACAGTCGCTGACCCTCAAACTATGTAGTTCTAAGAGAGAGGTTGTTTCTTTCTGTTGACCTCGAGAGAGAAATCGTCAAACTTTCGTTTTCGTATGGGGCTTAGGTACTCTACTATTACGATGGCGGAGAAATTGGGTTACCTTGAAGTGGGGCAGAGAGACGCACGCTCAGCAGCCGTGAGGTCGGTCAAGTTTGCACGTTATATTCGCATCGTCCCACATATTAACCAGCGGATTCGCGACAAACTAAAACTGAGACGGAGACCCACTGACCTCCTTCCACTTCGTGAGAAATGCGCTTCAACGCCAATAAATGCTCGATTGGCCTAATCGACCACGAATTTCGTGTGCGAGCTGACTAGTTTTATTGAGTAGGTAAGTAGGTAGGTATGTTGAATCGGAATCGGAAGTATGTTAGATGGCGGACGGTAAAGCGACCCATGGAATTTTGCACGAATATTTAGTACGAAGTTGATGTTAACGGGTCATTCTCTAAGGCATAATGTGCTTTCTGCCATATTTATTAAAACTTAGTATACACAGAAAATACACATCATAAAAGTCTAAAAAATAATACGCAAGTGAAAGAACAGTGTCTTCATAATATATAGTAGTCATGATGTCAATTCAAAAAAAAAAATTTGCGTAGAAAGGTGAAACTTTTATATTCACAGATTAAAATGGGATATTCAAAATTTGAACAGAGTATAGAAGTTTTTGCAATATTAATAATTTGGTTATCATTTACATTTAGTTATACCTATATCATTTAGGTTTTTTCACTAGCACAAAATAAAAGTTTCTCAAAAATATTGACCAATACTTGAATATTTCTTACAGTTTTTATTTCCTAAACTCATTTTCATTTCAGTCTTTACAGTATGTATTTGTACATTATCATCATATGACTCTCATTGTTAAGCAATTAATATCTTGATTACTTATTTAATTACATTACTAATTTAATTATCTGCAAAATTTTGTTATTATTATTAACATTTCTTTATTTTGTTTTGGCCTTATGTATATCTCATTATAATTATCTATTAATATTGGACTATTTAAGGTTTTCTTGATAGACTATTTCTTTTAATATCAGTACGTTTTGCTGCTATCCAAGTTATAAATAGTATAGAAAACGAATTTTCCGCGTGAAATTTGTAGCACCCGACGTTTCGGTGACATTGCAGCCGTGGTTGTGCAGGGTAGACTGACGGCTGCAACGTCACCGAAACGTCGGGTGCTACAAATTTCACGCGGTAAATTCGTTTTCTATCCTATTTATAATGTCAAACAACCGCGATAGTCTTCGATTTTATATGTTTTCAACGTGTCGATTAATTATACCTAATAGTTTTTTAGCGATTAGGTACGTCTTACACTTTAATTATTATGCAATATATGAAATTAAAAAAAATGGTTGTGTCAACTCAAGACTTCTCAGGCGAGTAGCCAAGAACTGATTTTATTTGAATATTAATTTCATAAATAAAATCGACGAGCGCCCTCTCTCGGCCGTCGAACGGGCCCGGTTGGGTTCCATTGCGACGTCTCAGGCGGTGAGGTTCGTTTCCAAGCGAACGGTGGGTTTGGGCCAAGCGCCAACATATGACGTTAAGATTTAATAAAATTTTTTGGCGGAACTTGAATATTATTAGTGTAGCTTGTATATGAGATTCCGATTTCCGGATAATTTCCGGTCCGACAATGTATCGTACCAAATTGCAAAACTCTAAGTTCAACATTTCGATATATGATATATGACCAGTGGACAGGGCCCTGGTGGTATGATATATGACTAGGGCCCTGGTGGACCGATTTCAACCACAATATTTTAAACTCTTGCCGTGACCAAATGATGCCTGCATCCCGAATTTCAGCTTACCCGGAGTAAGTGTTGAGGATATTCCATCTCGATTTTTTTTGCGCGTTTAAAATACTTTGTCTCCCGGTCGGTTGGTGGGCCGGAAAAGTAGGATACCAAGTTGCTACTTAAGTATATAAAACCTATACTTTTGAATTTCTTCGTTACAATATATGCAATTAAAGTAAGTTAGGTATACATATGACTTAATAAATCGCCGGTTTGACACGTAGGTATATATGTATACACGGCAACACTGTTGACAGACCCCATATGATTTATGAATAGTACCAACCTTCAAACGATACTTGTTAACATTGCATGACATTCTGACAATTAGTTTACAGGTTACAATGATTTTAGTGACCCCAGTTTTGTATTTTTTAAAACAACGGATAAGAAAGAATTTCGTGTGTTGATTAAATATTGTTCTTTGATGGAGAAAAATACTGTTGAAGCCAAACAGTGGCTTAATAAGCGTTACGGGGACTCTGCACCAGGGAAACCAACTATTATTAACTGGTATGCTGAATTTAAACGGGGTCGTATAAACGCCGATGATGCTGAACGCTGCTCTGGTCGCCCAAAATCGGCAGTTGTTCAGGATAGCGTAAAAATATTCCACATAATAATTTTGAAAGACCGTACAGTGAAGTTGCGTGACAGCTGACACCTTATAGATATCAGAAGGTAGCGTTAGGTTACTTTTGAAGGGGTGCCGCGTTTGCTCACACCGGACCAAAAACATCACCGCGTCGACGAAACAGAGCGCTGTTTGGAGATGTTCAAGCGAGATAAAAATTATTTCTTGCATCGGTATGTAACAAAGGATGAAATATGGATCCATTACTATACACCTGAATCGAAAAGATAAAAGTCAGCTGGCAAGGCTATGGCATCCGTATATTGGGATGCGCGTGGTATTTTGTCCATCGACTATCTTGAGAAACGTTAAACTATTAATAGCGAATGGTATTATAGTAGCGTGGAATTAAAAAAAAAACGACTTCACATGCGAATGAAGAAAGTGCTGTTCCACAAAGACAATGAATGACCCATGTCACGAGTCAATGAAAACGATGGTAAAATTGAATGAATTACGCTTCAAAGTACTTCCTCACCCACCGTACTCTCCAGATCTGGCCCCCAACTAGAGTTTGCCAACTACAGCGGGCGAGCCCGTCACCACAGGAAGTTTTAACGATTAGTCCTTCTGTCTCCCTGAAGTGAGCGCAGAAGACTTGGACAAAAATAGTCCACCATCAAGCTCCGCCACAAGCCCGTAAGAGGCCAACGCCTTAACCGCGAGATAGCCAGGAATGCTACCCAGCGGGCTTACACTCACGCCCTTACTTCCAATTGCGACCAGATTACTCCAGTCTCTCGATTGGTTACGAGTTCGAGGTCGCTTGCGCGGTCCTCTTCCTTACGAAGCGGTGAAACGGTGTATACCGAATCTATCGCGGACCACGGCATCCTTTGCCCGGCTGTTCACCCAGGATCGGGTAGCCGATGGTGGTTTCAAGAGGCCGTAAGGTCCGCAACCACCCCCGCTCTATAGGAAACAGTACTGCGTCCAGACTCCCCCGACTGTTAGTCAGACTGCGCAATCGATTGGGAATGCCGCACGGAGTGCAGACCGTCCAGGAGTGCCAGAAGATTGATTCCTAGGGGAAACTAACCATAAGGCCAGAGTCCTACTCAGTGTGACCAACCCTGAACAGAATGGGTCTTCGTGGCCAACTCATCAAGGGCCCCTTAGCTCCCTCTGGCACCCAGCTACTACTGGTTTTTTGACAATACACAAAGATGCTCCAGGTAATGAAATTTGACTCAAATGAAGAAAAGATTTCAGAAACCGAGGCCGATTTTGAGAGCAAAGAAAAATCGTTTTACAAAAAAGGTATCAACAAATTTAGAGGAGAGTTGGAATGAATGTATCACTCTTGAAGGAAAGTATGTTAATAAATAAAGTCGAATTTCTAAAAAAAAATATTTTTCTTCCTTAGACCGGAGATTAGAGTGAAGTTATGTTTACTACCTATTGAGTTAAGTTATCTTTACTATCTATTGAGTGATGTTTTGTTTACTACCTATTGAGTTAAGTTATGTTTACTTTACTGTAAATAACGACGTAGGTATTCTAATATATTGTTCTGTAGTTATTGTAATAAAA
The DNA here is from genome assembly GCA_944548615.1 of Micropterix aruncella. Taxonomy (NCBI): domain Eukaryota; kingdom Metazoa; phylum Arthropoda; class Insecta; order Lepidoptera; family Micropterigidae; genus Micropterix; species Micropterix aruncella. Next base: position 13,529,640 of record OX155966.1, read on the forward strand.
TTTATCGCAAAGTGCATATATTTGAATATAAGTTATTAGCACTATTTATCTATTAGCTACTCTACCCACAGGCGAGTATTTAGCATCACTGTATAAAATAAAGCCTTCACTAACCGCATTCTTAGCCGAACGATATTACACTTATTTCGCAATATATATGTGGCAATGGCTCATTATTTATCATCTGTTTGTCATTGCGAACGCTATATTGATATAAATGATATAAATATTAATGAAATTAAATAATTTAAGATTTATTAATTAATTAATGACATAAATGTGCTCTTTCACCGGGAGCATTCGCCTGTAAGTAACGTTACAGATTGGAGCATTACATCAGTCAGGGAGGAGATCCGAGCATTACAGTGCGCAACCTGTAATTTACAATATTTTGATACAACTTGTAACACCACTACCGTCTATGTTACATTACATGTGAATCTATGTTTCATTACAGGCGATGCTCGTCAGACAGAAAGGCAGTATTGTAATGTAATGCTCAAAATGGAATCTAAAATGTTACATTACAGGCGAATGTTCCTGCTTAGAGAGCACCTTAAGAGCCAACCTAGTGTGTAGTACGAGTGTGGACCAGAGATGGTTGATGCTCCTTCTCAAGGAAGGGAGCTGGTTCCATAAACAATCATCGCTAAAAGCGAAAAGTACCTTAGCACATTTATTTTATAAATTACAATTATAATGGTTAAACATCTATTGGTTTAGAACTGGTGGCGAAACAATGTCAAACCCATAATGGTAAATTGGCCCAACTGAGTAACTCGATCTAAAGTGGACATTTTATTATTCTTTAATTTAAAAAAGTTGAACTAAAGCATAATAGAAATGGGTTTTTCTTTTTTATGTAAACTTAGACAATAACTCCTATTAAAATATTACTAAAAAAGATAAGACAACAATAGGAATTCTGTATTTTATAATCAATACACTTAAGAAAAACCACACACACACGCACTCACACATATCCTCACACGCACACACACACACATATACCCACTTAAATGAACACTTAAATTCTAATGAACCTAATAAGTGGAAGACAAAATAGATAATGATGAGGTATAGCAATAATCACTTAGCAAATAGTAAAAAGAATAAAAATCAATATTCTCATACAATTAATTCGATTGAAAAATTAAGTCAATAATAATTAAACGTAAGTAGAAATAATTTCGAATCATAAAAATAATTAAATTAAATATTCTGCAATCGCAGTAGTATAAAATAATAATAATAATAACAGTAAAAACAATCAAATTTGATGGGGTCATATAATAAAAATGAAATCAGTAGAAATCAAATTGTGAAAAATAGTAATAGATAATTAAAAAAGTCACACATAATCTAGAGTAAAAAATGCACAGTTTGTATTTTCCGTATCCATACAATTCTAATATGGTCAGAAATGCATTTTCCCTTTAATATCCTTAGTATTTCAATTTTCCTTTTTCATTATTCATGATTCCATTAATAAATTCCGAGTTACGGAAACTTACGTATTTTAAAATTAATCAATCAGTTGTAAGTTCCATGATGTCAGTCTTCTCGAGTACTTTTTAAGTGTTATTATATCATAAAAAATCGATAGTTGAGATAATGATCTCTTTGATGAACGAGGCACAACAAAAAATAATTTTTGTGGCATATCTGTGGACGAGGATCTCTGGAGCCCAAACTACCAGACTGTTGTTTTTTACATGTTCGCGCTTCTACACACAAAAATTTATTAATGTACTTCACTTTTTATTCGACTTTTTGAAGTCGATCGTAAAGTCGATTTATTTTGTTTTTTTTTAATCGAATAAAAATTTTCAATGCCAGTTTAAACCATCAATCATATTTTTTTACCAGTATGAACTGACAATAACCTTGCTCTTTAGTTTAGTATATTAAATATATATGACTTAATATAAATAATTGTGACTTCTATAGTTGCAAAAACGATAAAGGGCACGCGCGTGCGGTTTTGTGGTCTAAGACATTAGTAATATAAATAATATTTTGGCAGCTGCGGTTAGATTTGAATAATATTGAATTAAAATACATAACTTTAAATAATTAATAAGGAAAATAGAGTGAGAATTATTAGAACCAGATTAATAAAGTGAAAGCTGATACTGCCGTTATATATGTTTTCCGAATAGATTACTGTTCTTCTTGGTTCTGGGGGTTACTGTTCTTCTGCAAAGAGAGAATAAAATAAGTTAATAGTAAAAAGATATTTAAAAAAAAGCTTTTATTAAAATGCTTTGTACCGAACCGACCTTTGGTGCAGCAGCCATAAATGAATCATAATTGAATGCGTATACAAAATTTCGTGTCTGTGCTGTTGACCTTTGAGGAGTCCCCTTGCCGGGAGCCAACCCTGGGTGCAGCAGCCATATAATGGTGAAATTTAGAACGGGCTATCATAATTGAATGCGGATACAAAATTGTATGTCTGTGTGTTGACCGTGGAAGAAAAGCCTCGTTGGGAGCCGATGCTGCTTGAAGAATCAGGTCATGCTCACCACAGTTGTCTTCGGAGCTGAACCAACGTGTAATATTTCAACTTCATAGGATAAGAGAAAGTGGTTCTAATTCAGCTTGCAAGATTTGACCTAAACAAACATACATACTAACAAACATTGCAAGGTAAATAAAGGCTTGTGAACAGAAGCAATTCACTAAATGACAAATTATTTAGTCAGCTTTGCAACAACAAAAAATCGATTTTTTCATCATTGGCAAACCAATGATCATAAAATCGAATATTGGTCGACAGGCCATGTATACAGGCCTGTGACGTCTTCCATTAGGCATGTTCACCAGTTCGTGGAGCTTCATGTGAGCCGGGTCCATTGTCATGAAGACTGAGCGGAGACTTCAGAGACTGCAAAATGCCTGCGCAAGATTTTGCTTTAGGATTCCTCCACGTCATCATGTGTCACCATTCCTTGCGAAAGCTTCCATGCTGAATATGAGTAAAAGAAGGCAGCTCCATCTTGCGACCCTTGTACTCAAGGTAGTACGCAATAAACAGCCGCGATATCTTTACTCGATTACGACGTGGTCCCGTAACCGGCATGTCCATTCAACACGGGCACGTGAACAAATTGCTATAATACCCAAGCACAAAACTACACATTTCCAGTTCAGCTTTTGTATTATTCTGGGGTTGTATGGAATCGGTTGGGAATGGCTTTGCGATCGAAATCAATTGCAGTATTTAAGGACCACTTTAAAAGTTTATTATTAAAGGAAGATATTTAGATGTCATAATTTGATTTTATTTTAAAATAACTATTTGCTTATTGGATTATTACTATTGTCTTCGTTTATTTATTAATTTGTAACGTGATTATTTGATGTTAAATATTTTGATTTTGATTATTTTTGATTTACTGTATGTAGATTTCTAACTTTATGTAATTACGTTATTTTCTTTTAATATCATTTGATGTTAAATATTTTGATTTTGATTATTTCGATTTGTGTGTTTATTTGATTTGGTTATTTTATTTTAAAAATCATATATGTAGGTACCAATAATTAATAGGTGTGTCCTGAAAACCAGGATAAGAGATATCCTGAGGATACCCCTAATTTGCAGCGTTTATAGCTTTATTTCATAGTCTTTGTCTATTTACAGTTTTAATTTTTAATCTGTGTGTTTTTGTTTTTTTGTATATATTTTTTATAACAACAGCTGCAAATAAATAAATAAATAAATAAATAAATATTGGCCTGGCTTTCGAGAATAAGGCGTCTCAGGACTGTTTTCCTTGATGCAGGCTTCTTAGGGAGAGCTTTTTATGCTCCTTTCCTCAAGGCACGTGGTAGGTACGTTTTAAAGAAGATATTTTGCAGCGCGATGTTTCCTTCTTTAGTGCCTGCCAATGATGAAGATTCCAACCGCTTGCTGCTTCACACAGAAGTGCACTGGCTGTTAAAAGGTACTTGTCTATTAAGAGGTACTTAATTTCACTATTTGACTCTGTGATAGAGTTCCTAGAACAGAAAAACACGGAATTGTGCGACAACCTTAAAGAATGATATTGCGTACTTGACAGACCTTAATAAATTGTTTTATTATGTGAATCTAAAGCTTCAAGGCGACCACTTTTAATTAAAACAAAAAATGTCATTGCTGCTTTCATAGCCAAACTGCTATTATACAAGAGAAATATCGGCAGACGTGAATTTAATAACTTCCCTGATTTATCAGCAATATCCTCCAACAACGACGTCTTGCTTGTTTACTGTCAACTTTTGGAGAAGCTCCTCGGATTTCAAGGAACAATTCCAGGACATTTTAAACATGACGATACCAGAACGGGGACATGACAGACTTTTTCAAATGTCATCACTGCATCATCCCAGATAGAAGAACAATTCATAGAACTGACAACAAACGAGGAATTAAAAATTAATTCAAGAATGGCTGCAATTAAAACTTTTGATCGCAGGGCCAAACAGGGATATGATAGATTGATCAACGATTTCTTATAGCATTTTCAATAGGAATGCTATAAGAAATCGTTGATCAATCTATCATAAGGAATGCTATAAGAAATCGTATTTGTCTGAACCCGGATTTAGTGCTGTAGCAACGTTGCTAACTAAAAAGAGAAATCGACTGCATGTTACTGAACGCGGTGACTTAATACTGTTTTTAAGTAAATTCGAGCCTGCTTTTAAAAAGCTTTTCTTAAAAATGTTTCTAAATATAATTAAGTATGCGTTTTAAATGCTCTTATTGAAACTCAGTTTAGTTAGCTCAACAGGGCTCAGAAATAGGGCATGGGTCATATCAATCTATCCTACCCATATCCTACCCATATCTTATGGCACGTTTAAAAATAATATTTGCAATAGCTGCTTTTAAGGTGCAATACAGTAGTAAGTTAAAAAAATGGAGGCTCTAGATTTCTTTTTATTATCGAATTGGGCTTCGGGCGAAATAAGCTTGAGAACCAGTGCTCTAACCGCAACGATAGTCCATTAAGATCCATGACAGCCACTACGAGGCAGATATAGAGTTAATTGCCAACCAAACCGGAAGATATCCGGCTTACACGACGACATCGATAGCAATGAAAGTCACTTTTAATACGACTTACCAGGAAGTTTGAAGTTGCTGGTCGGTCAAAGCAAGCTGGGAGAAATTACAGATCAAGTATGATGCCGGTAAAGCCGCAAAACAATATTGTAGTATATTAAAGTGTAAATCTTAAACTAAACCGCTCGTATTAGGTGTTTTTAAATCAATATATTAGTTTTGGGACTCTATGGGGACATCTTTGTGTTTACCCACCTCCAGGTTAAACGGCTTAACCGATTGACTTGAAATTTGAAACATATACAACCTCTAAGGGGTCATCAAGTAAGCGGCGTAATTCTAAAAAGTAAAAAATAACATATATATTCTAATGTTCAACGGGCACGGGCTACACACCTTGGAATTTGACACATAGACTTCTAGACTCCGGAGGAGTAATAGTGGGTCCTTACCTATGGAATTGCTTAAATGTTTTTTCACACTGGCCACTTTGCACTTGGATAACTTGTGTTTGAGTTGGAATTTCAAATTCAAATAAATTTTAATTCAATGCCATGTTATTCTTTTTTTAAGAATCAGTTGTTTATTTGTCTATCCGTCGTTTGTTTTTGCTCAAATATTTTCGTTAGTACAACCATGGTAAAGTTGAAAATTTGCATTATATTCAAATATGAGATCCAGTGCCGGTATTTTCTATTACTGCTTCTTGCAAGACTGCCAGAAGGCTATACAATTACCGTAAATATGTACTGTTAAGAAGTGCAAACAATGATGGAGAAGTTCGTGATTAAATAACCGAGCCTGGTCAATCGCTCATCGCCGCTGCTTCTGCATGACAACGTATAACTACAGAGATCACTGCAAACAGTCGCAAAGTTGCAGGAGCTGCAGCTGGAGACTCTTGGTCACCCGCCGTACTTGCCAGACCTTGCTCCAATAGAGTTAAAAAAAACACAGAATTTAGATACAAGGAAAAAAGGGAAAAAAAATCTTACAAGGAAAAAAAATCTATTTTAAAGAGTCGGTGAAAAACGCCTTCAAAGAACTCATTGGTTTCTGTCCACGAGAGTTTTACAGCAGAGGAATTAAGTAACTTCCATTAAAATTGCAAATCTGGATAGATAATAGGGGTCAATATTTCTATTAATTCAATATATATTTTTCATACAAAGTTTTTGGCCTCAAATATCCTTTATAGAACAGCAACTTCATAGATAAGTACCCAAAATAAGCGGTATAATTCATAAACAGTAAAAACCGAAAGATTTTAAATTTAAAAAAAAGTAGAAACGACAAAAAAATACCAAAACTATTATACTCGTATTTACCCTGCCGGCGCTGACTAAACCTTGTTATTTATAGTTGTGGGAGTAACTAGAATAAACCTCCTCGCACGCCGTACTTCACCGAGTCTGGTATCATGACAATGTATTCCTTTTATGTATACAAACCATTATGTATGCAAGAAAGTATATCGATGCTGCTCATATAAATTCAGATGTCCACCCGCACAATACACGAAACAAGCAGCCTCCAAAGTACGCCTAAGTTCGAAATAGTTTCCTGTACCAGCGAAATAGTTTCCTGTAATAACTATTTAAATGAAAACCGTCGCAGAATACCCGCAACGATATACTACATACGCTGTATGCGTACAAACTATATATTCCTAAGAATGCTCGATTTTGTTAGTAGTATTACATATGGAGGGTACTGGGATATGTTGCTTGAACTCTGTAACGTGTCTCATGATTTTATTGCCGCTTTGTTTCCTGACGAATGTAATATGCTAAGGTCAGTTGTTCAACTTGGTTTACCCAGTGGTAATACATCATAATATACTATATTTTATGGATCTTCACTGCAAATAATATATTTTGAATAAATAATTGGCATAGGGGTTTTCGTGTAATTAGCTATATTTAAGAAGATTCCGAACTTAAAAACTCCGAAATGGCTCATATTTATTTATTTATTTATTTTATTTAAGAATTATAATTACTATAAAACCTTGATTTGTTTACAAAAATAAATGGAACCGAATGGCAAAACCTTAACCTTTTGCTTATTTGATTTTGTCACCCGACTGGGACAAGCCCGTTCTAGGGTGGACAGGACTATAATATTACAATCAAAACCATAATTGAGGTAAGTTGTGGTAGTCATAAATATTCTATATAAATATATATACCTTATTGTTATTGGAGAGCGCCTCATATAACAATAAGGTATTTACGCCAGCGCTCATATATAGCCCATATATAGCCCCCCCGTCATATATGGCCCATATATAGCCCCAGCGCCATATATAGCCCATAGCCCATATATAGCCCCCCCCCCCGTCATATATAGCCCCAGCTCCATATATAGCCCATAGCCCATATATAGCCAGCGCTCATATATAGCCCATATATAGTCATATATAGCCCATATATAACCCATATATAGCCCTCCCCGTCAGACATAGCTCATATATAGCCCCATATAATTGTACCCATTGTCCTTTCTTCCAAGCTCATCTTACAGAAGTATATAAAATGAGTGATTTTATAACTAAATTAAACCAGTTATGTAATTTCTGCGCATATAATGGCAAACACGTCAATTCCATTAATAACATATTCATATCCAATTAGTAATTATAATTAATAATATCAAAAGTTGTAAATAATAATTATTAGGTTACTGATTTATATTTTTAATTTTATTGTTTTGTGTCAAAGTAGATGTGGATGAATAATTAGAATGGGATTTATGCCATGTATTAAACAAAAAATATTAATTAAACTGTTTACTTGTATAATAAGTAGGTATTTATATATTTACGTAAGTAAGTTTTAAGGTTATTATTCTTCTTAAGTATTTCCGCGTACTTTTTGTCACGAAGAATGTGGTAAACATTTTTGTTAAATATATAAAATTGATTATACTGATTAATTAAAACACGCACATATAAAATAACATATTTATTAAGCACATTGGCATTGAACCGTTTCATTTAGCATAATAACCTAATATTTCGATTTTTGTAATTCTTCAATATCTCATATGTCGCATCCTATATTAATGTCTCATATGTATCAATGTCTCATAGTATGTACTCCCGGCCTTCACGAAATAAGATATGGAAGCTACAGTCATATAACATGTTCGTATATTTTCCATAATTAGCTATAATAATCGCATATCCAATGCTACTATTTTAAGACCACACCGAAGGTAAAATCGTATTCGTATGCGTTGAGAAACGCATAGGAGTCTCCCATAAAAAGGGTTCTAACGACTTTTTTCCCCTGAATATTGAAGTATTTTCTTTTTAGAAATATGTTTTATATTGTATTTCCAATTTCCAATTATTCCAAGATTAAAGGCGATTAAAAACATCGATATTTTCAAGGATCCATCCGAGTTTATCTCCTTAAAATTACCATGTATGTTCATAACGACTTTTTAAAATATTGTGAAAATACATAGCATCGTATCTAACCATTTATTCTAATACACATTTATTGACAATATAGTCTTTGTTTTTGTAAATTGGTAAGTTTAAAGTTATTTATTGTATATTATCTCTTGGCTAAATTGAGTAACTAGTTTAATTCCTACACAATTGTTATGGTTGTATTGGAAATACATACATTTATCTTATTTTATCTTATCAATGCAATAGAGTATATAGTAAATTAAAAACAAATTAAAATGCTATTCAATAATAACCTAAACTTGTGATATATATTTATTTTTTTATGACAGAAAAATTGAAATCTCATAATTTGACTCTAATATAAAAATGTGCAATTGCTTAGATACAGAATAAAATATATAAATATTACCGATATTAATAGGTTAAATTTAAAATAAACAGATGGCTAATATATTTTGGATTCCTGCATTTGGAAAATGCAAATTACAAATACAGTATTGAGGAGAAAATTATAGAATGAGGAGAAAAAATCTTAGGATATATGTACATATGTGTATTTTATCTCTACACATGTATGTAATTTATTCTATGAATTAATAAAATTTCTAAATTCAAATGTGGTGAATATTTATTATTATTTATCTCTATAAAAATATTTTTGATATTTGTTCATTTCAAACGGTAACCTTTTTTTCCTACATTTTCTTTGTTCTGTTTACTTTTCGAATAATATTTATACAACACTAATATTTGATTTTTTTACACCATAATTGTGCATTTCATACAGGCCTAAGAAGCTTCGTTAGGTGTGTTTTTGCGGTGTCGATCTTAAGCTGTTCTTTAACAATGATTAATTTCTTTACTTCAGTTACAATGTAGGTAACTACTTTTTTTGAACAAGCATTTGTATAAAAAATCTTTTAGCGTCTTTCGTCCTGGAAAAAAACATCTGAATCCTAAAGATATGATTCCTTTAGAATTTAGTGTTCATAGAGTTTATTATTTTGCTGTTTTATGTTTTACATTTATGTTTTCCGTTATCTTCTTCATCTTCTTCTACTTAGACCTTTATATGAAATGGTTAAAATTACAATTTGCACCGGTTATACGGCGTCGCCTCAACAATTGAAGGGTTATTGGGTAAAACGATTAAAATCTTAAGATTCAACTTAATTAAAGATTCAATCATACCTAGCCTATCTCCTACTTTTTAATATTTCACTAATTGCTATCCTAGTGTACTGTATTATATGACTATTATATTATACCATACTATTATATTACCATACTATACTTTATGTATTATAAATATTTATATCCAATTAATCATACTTCTATTTTGCTTTATATATTCCTTTCTCTAACTTACCTTATTAACAACTTACATCATTATTACTGTTCTTGCCTTATATTATTATTAGCATTATTTCTTTTTTTCGCTATCATCGTGTTCATGTTATTTCTATATTAATTTGTAACATTGTAAACTATTCATAGGATAGCAAATTTGTTTTGATTAAATATATTATAAAATTACTATTTTATGTATTTACTACCTGTAAGTTTACTATAAAATAAAATGAAAATTATAAACATTTACTAACTTCCTTTTAGGCAGGGTTTGTTTGAGTAAGAACCAAATATATATTGTATGTAAACAAAATATAGTTGATTTTCTAAAATAAAAAAAAACGTTTACTTTAATTTATACCCCTTAAAAAAAGTATCTCATCTTAAAAAGTCAAAGTGGCTATGATCGTTCTTCTCCGTAACTTTACAATTATCAAATTACTGGCGGATATAATTTAGACCTGGCTTTAAAAATGACCGTGACCTCGATAGTTTGTGAATAATTAGCATATATTTTGCACTAATAAAAATAGCGTATCAACACGATAATTTATTCGCATTTCTGCAAAAATTCTTTCAACTAAAATCGCGGCACGAATAGATAGGGGAGACTGGGGTCAGTTGAGACATTTATCACTTTACTGCGTTTTACGATTAAACTATAAAAGTTAGAGAAAATGTATTTATACTAACAGCTTGAGAATTTATTCAGCTATAAACACTAACTTATAGACGAAAGCCTATGGTTTGGGAGTTACCCTACGGAGCCTTTGTGGTGGAGGCAAAAACCGGCGCCGCCGACAGCTTCGCAGCAGCCAGCTGCTGAGAAGTCGAATCAGCGTCGTCGATCGAAGCGGCCGTCGAAGCCCCAGACAACACCGCAACGGGAGGAGATGCAGGTCGTCGCAAAGGCGACCCCCTCGCCCGCCCGCCCACAGCCTGCGGAAGAGGAAGCCACTCTTCTGCCCCCACCTCGCGAGGTTCCCCTCGAAAAAAAGGAGGAGGTCTTTATGACTGATGGACCTCATCAGGAAGGTGATAGCCAGCCTCGAAGAAGCCACCGCCATTCTGACCGGATTTTTGTACTACGTTGACCTCCCTTCTACCTCAGAGTTTGTGAACAGCGCACAGAACCCTACCACAGGGCGCACAACCCTGCGATGCAACACTCAAGAAAGCCGGGCCAACGGGCCCGGCTAAAGAGAAGCTCCACGAAAAGCGAAAAATGCTCAGTGAAAGAGGTCACAGACATTTCTAAAGGGCCTGTCGACTGATATGGATTTGGATTTGGGAGTCATTGACCAAAATAACAGTCGGTAGAATTCGTCTCAAACGACCCCTTGGTGGGGTCGTTTGAGACAAATTTTCTACAGAAACATTACTTCTTGCTCAAATAACAGATACCTTTGTAAGAAAGACAAATTAATAATTTAGTCACATATATGCCAGAATACTAAAGGTATTGTTATTTCTTGTGGTTTCGCTCGAATAGCCAAATTAGTAAACCCCTTCTGAATTTCATCTATTGTATAAACAAATAGTTTATGAAAACAATCGTCGTAACATATCAATTTATTTTTAAAAACAATGCAAGATTTATAAATTTTGCATAAAAACCGCTAGTTTTTAATGTAAACCTTTAGTATGGAAATAAGTTTGTCTCAATTGCCACAGTGTCTTAATTGACCCCGCCTGAAACAACACTAAGTTTCAAATCGGATTATTGAGAACTAAACTCTTATTTTTACCTATTATGTATTATTTTATTAAAAAAAAGAAGAGTAAACAAATGATTTTTGACGTGACAACGTCTTATAATTCGATGGAGCGGCTGCACGCACGAAAAAACATGACTCATGCGGCGTTACCTCGCTCTGAGGCGTTCCATTTATTATATGTATTATTCAATATAAATGCTGCCATCTACCGGTTGCGACAAGAATTATTTACTAACCTCAGTCTAAAATAGTACGAAGGAAAATCACTAGATTGATTTAAATTCTTGACATAATTTTATATGTATTCTTGATATACGGAATGTTATTACTGAACGGACAATTTTCTTGTGGGTACAACGAAGTGCAACAAAGTAAACAACTTTTATATAAAAAAAAAAGTATGAAAAGCTATCATTACGATGCGCTATCTAGCGGTTGGTAAAATGTCGCTGATATTGTTTATTTACGACTTATTACCTACCGCTAGATGGCGCAGCATGCACAGTTTGAGATTTCAAACTTTCAAATTAAAAAAAACAATAAACTTTAATTAAACAATAAACAATTATACAATTATACTGCTATACAATAATACATTTACATGTTGTAGTCAAATCGGTGAGTATAAAAGCATATATTTTTGGGTGTTTGTAATAAACAATATCAGAATCTTAAATGAAACTGCTTCAAATGCAACCATTCCATCAGTATTTTCTTATGACGTTGTCACGTTCAACTATCGTCAGTAAACCGACTTTACAGACAACCGATTTTTTTTATATATAATCAACATTGAACAATATGTAGAATTATTTATTATAACCAATTTTAGTCTCTCTCTCAATTAGTTGTCTGTTGTACAGTTACGTAAATATATTTACTCATACATAAAATATTGGTAACTATGTACCAGTATCGTATTGTCGGTTTAGTACTATTCGTATTCAGGCTTACAAAATTACGTCTTTGTACTTTGTACGTGGGTATCACGAAATTTTACTTATAATTTTCATATAATTAAAGTCTTTTAAGAAGCAATATTATATTGGCAAGGTTCAACCAGTCTTATATTAATCAGATTCGCAGTGATGGCAAACATATGTCAAATTTTGTTCTGTATATTCGTCATGTATCCATAAATGACATGTTGTACATTACTTCCAGGTTTCACTTGGTCTACTGGATTTGTTTGGACCCATACACAACAATCAAAAGCATTCTTCTTCGTCGCTTTCGTCTGTATCAGATTTTTTGAAGTCATAGTCTTCTTCTTTCTTTTACCATTTTTTGGTACATTCAACTTTTTCCTATTGGTATTAGTGCCTTAAATATTGGTATTCCTCTGATAGAAAGTAATAATTAAAAATAAATAAATATATTCGAATGAAAATCTTTAGCAAATCTATTATTTATTATTTCTGTTTATTTTTTTCGTTTTTATATTAAAAAGTTATTGGATACGATCAATACACATGAGGTAATGGAGCGGTTTTTTTTGTCCCCATGCCCTCAAACGTCCCTAAGAGACTTTTTGAATGAAAAATCAACATTACTTAGATATTCCAAGTAGATTATACGACAAACAAATTTTTGCGTGGATACTTGTAACAAAGAGTATTTTAGGAAAATAAAGTATAAAAAAACTTACTTTGGCAGAAGTAAAACTTTCGCACCCTCTGACACTCGATCGCACACTTTAGAGGTATATGCTCTACAAACACATTTATATGACGCATAGAAACCGAGAAAACGGCATTGTCTCACCTGCCACATGTCTCTTTTGACCCCAGTCTCCCCTATCCAACATATAAAATTAGAACACATCGCGAATCACATCACACTACTATTCCACCAGTTTCATATAATATGTAAAATGCATCTCGTTAATTACACAATTGATTAGATGAGCGCGTCGAAGATAAGAAGCATTCGTTATATAATTCGAATTGGACAAGCGTGTACACACTTCCAAAGATAACACACTTTCGTTCCGGTCAACGATTTTCTGACACATTCACGAATTTTGATAAGAAAATTATGTCACATTCGCATAAAAATTAACAAAATATGCGAATAGATGACCGTATAATGAGATGGATTGCGGCCATTGTGCAATAATTCGGTTATATTTCCGTAGAGCCATGCGAATTGGTTCTATTTTAGCTCAGCTGTTATGAAGACATAATCGTTTTGGCGACAATTAAATTCGACTCTTCTGCTCTGTGGTTGAATTCAAGACTGCAGTCCCGAGCTAGCATTATGCAGAGTTTAAATATGCTAGGGCTCGCTACTGGGTAAAAAAGACCCAAGAGTATTTGTTATCAGGACATAATAGTTTTGACGACAATTAGATAAGATCGTCTGCTCTGTCAGTTAGGGTGGAATTCACGACTGTAGTCTCGAGCTAGTATTATGCAGACGAGAATAATAGTTTTAACAATCTAGGACTCACTACTGGATAAAAAAGACCCAATAATATTTGTTATGTCGATGTAATCGTTTTGGCGACATTTAGATATGCTTAGTCTGCTCTGTGTCCGTAGGTTTGAATTCACGACAGTAGTCCCGAGTTAGCATTATGCAGACGAGAATGAATAGTTTTAATAATCTAGGGCTCGTTACTGGGTAAAAAAGACACAATAATATTTGCTATGGCGACATAATCGTTTTGGCGACAATTAGATCTGATTCGTTTGCTCTGTGAGGTAGGGTTGAATTCAAAACTGTAGTCCCGAGCTAGCATTATGCAGACGAGAATGAATAGTTTTAACAGTCTAGAGCTCGCTACTGGGTAAAAGACCCAATAGTATTTGTAATAACGCCATAATCGCTTTAGCTACAATTAGATATAACTCGGCTACTCTGTGAGGTAAGTTAATGACTAAAGTCCCGAGTTAGAATTACTCAGACCTGAATGAACAGTTTAATTAAACACTCCAGGACTCGCTACTGGGTAAAAAAGACATAACCGTCAAATAAATGTAACTCGTCTCCTATGAGAGGTAGGAGTTGATTTTATTTCTTTAGTTTAATATATTGTATTTATTTTATTTATGGTTAGAGCCCCGAATTAGCATTAAGCATTAGAAGCCCGACTCAGGTGGTTATGAATCGTTTTAAAACTCCCTGGATTCACTACTGGGTTTAAAAATATTATATATTATGATAATTAATTGTTTTAGCGGCGATTAAATACGGCTTGTCTACTCTGGGAGGTAGGGTTGAATTCACGTCTAGAGGCCGGATATAACATTACTCGGTAAGAATTAATAGTTTTAACAGTCCAGGACTCGCTACTTAGTAAAAAAAGTCCCAGCATTAATTCATTTTATTGTTTTGGAGATTTGTTTTTTTTAGGTAAACTAAGAATTTATAATAGAGGTGCTGTCAAGAAAACAATTTTTCCTTCTATAACTAAATCAAGAAGGCATATAAACAACTAAAAAGCTGCAGCCATAAAGGCCAACCAATCGAATCTTAGGATTTACGAATAATACTTACTGAGGACAACGTACGAGCGAGCTAGAAACCTGCACCCAGAAATAAAATAAACAAGCTTCTTGAAGAAATGCGGTAAGAAACATTATTAAGACCTACAGGATAATTACTGCGGTCACGTCCTTTGCAGAACGTCCCCGTATATACCTTTTTACAGTGGCACGGAGATACTTTGCTGACAAACGGAGAGTAGGAAGGACATAGGATAAGAATAGGAAGAATTGGCACAAGACAAAGCAATGTGCATGAAGTATATACAATTGATGAAAGAGATACGGCAACAAGTGAAGAGGAATATGCAAGTGGATCAACGGTACAGGGAAATATGCAACAAATGACAAAACAGAAAGATCTACAAAATACTAATATTACCGACGAAAGAAGTGAGAAGATACACACAAAGAAAATAAATACTACCCTCACAATTCTAGAATGCTGGGGCAGTATTTATTAGTATTTTTATACCCTCACAATTCTAAAATTGTGACGGTAGTATTTATTGTCTTCGTATGTATTTTCTCACATCTCTCGTCTGTAATGTTTAGTATATTCTGGATCTTTATGTCTTGTCATTTATTTGATATTTCCTTGTAACTTTGGTCTACTTGTCGATTCCTTTTCGCTTCCTGCTATATCGGCTGTACAAAAGGTACAAAATAAGTTTATTTTGATGATGTCTTCTTGTGATTTTATTTTGTACCTTAAAATGACTGTATAAACACCTTGTTGTAACCTACTTATTTCGCTGGCGCCTGTAATCATATTAGTAAAAGCCTAAAGTGATATCATGGGTCTTTTTTAGCCGGTAGCGAGTACATGTGTTTGTTTTGCTCGTTTCCCTTAGCAATCTCATTAAAATATGCATGGTATATTTTCAAGGTATGGTATTTTTTTGGTCAGAATATAATCTATTTTACTCAGAATATATCCTAAATTAAGCATTACAGTAGTGTTGATATTATATTAACCATTATAGTGCCAAAGAGCGACGTCGCGCTTGTGGGAAGGTATGTATTTGAAACCTAGTGAAGAGAATGTTGAAAGAAATATGAAAATTGGTGCATTTTTACAATGCCACATTTTTTAAAATTATATAAATTATCTATAAATATGGATCTTTGGCATTTTAAAACATCTTTTCTTTTGGCATTTTAAAACATTTTGGCGAAATATACTTGGCACTAAAGCGGTTAAAAGAAAGTCCATACAACAAGCGTTATTCTGAAATCATGCCAAAATCAATAAAAAAGAGAAACATCGTTGTTACATTATATTTTAGGGTAATGAAACAATAGAATAGTTATTTTTAACTAGAATTGTTTTATTTAAATTATTTTGAATACCTGGCAACGTCACAAATTTTATTTATTTATTTTATCAATATTCAGTTTTTACTATTCAAAGTAACTAATAATGATACGAGAAGGTTCAAATAAAAGTGACAATGAAGTACATACTCAAAAATCGTGTATTTATAAATACTTTGTCTTAGGTCGCTCCACTAAACTAAGATTGTGCTAGAGCGGACATTACATTGCAGTATGCGTGTTAATAATGCATTATACTGCAGTAATAATATTTTTGATATTAAAACGACAAGACATGACAAAATCCATCTTAAATAGTGGGTCTTTTAACTCGGTTGCTACTAACAGCAACTACAACAGGCGAACCCGTCACCTCTGGAAGTTTTGACGAACAGCATCGTTCTGTCTCCCGTGAGCTGAGCGCAGAAGACTTAGGACAAAACAGTCCATCGTCAAGTTCCGCCACATGCCCGTAAGAGACCAACGCCTTACCGCGAGATAGCCAGGTTAGTCACCCAGCGACACTCGCACCCTTACTATCAGTTGCAACCAGATTACTCCGGTCTCCCGAATGTTACGGGTTTGAGGTCGCTTGCGCAGTCCTCTCCCTTACGAAGCGGTCATATGGCGTTTGCTGAATCTATCGCGGACCACGGCGCCCATTAGCCTATTGGTCGTTTTAAGTACAGTCGCCGTAAGGTGAATCAACTACCCCCGCTCTATAGGAGACAGTACTGTTTCCAGACTCCCCCGACTGTCAGTCAGAATGCACAATCGATTGGCTGACGCCGCACGGTGCGCAAACCGCCCAAGAGCGCTAGAAGTTGACTCCTGGGGGAAACTAGCCCGCAGGCCCGATTCCTACCCGGGCTCGCACTTCATAGGTGAAGGTTTCCGGATGGGTGTTGACCGTGAGTTTGACCGACCCTGAACAAATGTATTTTAGTGGCCAACTGCAACAGGGCCGATTACCTCCCTGCTACTAACAACATTCTAAATAGGGCGCAAGTCCTGTAGAGTTCAAATTATACCTTTTTTACATGGAAACCCAGGAACTCGATACCGGAAAATAACGCTCGATGTAATCATCTCATGTACGCGTTAATATAATTGCATATGACCATGACAAGAAATAATCGCCTTCATTGCCGGAGGGAAAGGAGTCTGTTAACTTTGCTCGTATATCCTTGAATGATCGAATAACTTCTTTGTTTCGATGCTGTTTTAATTCTCTTAATTTACACAATGCATGTAGGTATGTAGGTTAGTCTGCAGATATCATTATTTAAACGAGTCGAAGAGCTTTCTATTATGTATGATTTATGTGAAGAGAAAGAAATATTGACCAAGAAATTAAAATATCAAGAAAAAGTATTTTCAATATATTAAAACAGAAATAAAAATATATGTTATAGGTAGTGCAAGCTTCTCTCACATTTATTGGAATAACATAAGGAAATCATATGTTTAATCATATTTATGGAGAAACCGCTTTATTTAAATTTTATTTATTTCCCAATCAACTTTTCAGAATAAAAAGAAAAAAGCAGGTAACTATTTACAGACACATGTACTAAATAGGTAATTATTGCAATCAATATAATAGCGGTATGATTAATAAAAGATTCCACAAAATCAAAGATGTTTAAAAATGCTCAAATGTTGTAAAGTTCAAATATATACCTACCCTGCGGGAACACATTTTAAACGACAAAAGAATACCAAAAATATTATATGACACAGGCTAAACCTTGTATAATATTATTATTCCTAGTCATTAATGTCCTATTTATAAGACATCAAATAATGTATATAGTGTATATTTGTGCGATATATGTATATGTATAAATAGGATAGAAAACGAATTTACCGCGTGAAATTTGTAGCACCCGACGTTTCGGTGACGTTGCAGCCGCCGTTGTCCAGGGTAGACTGTACAACGGCGGCTGCAACGTCACCGAAACGTCGGGTGCTACAAATTTCACGCGGTAAATTCGTTTTCTATCCTATTTATAATGTCAAACAACCGCGATAGTCTTCGATTTTATATATGTATATGTATGCGAGGGACTAAGATTGCTTACTTCATTATTATTAAAAAATATAATGCGCGGAGATAGCGGACTAATTTGAGCTTAATTTATTTGTTTTAATGCTTCTGGATTTATTTAGATCTAATATTAAAAAAAACGGTTGTGTCACCCCAAGACTTTCCCGGCAACCAGATCCCCCCTCCCGGCACCAAACCCCTCAACCCCAACCCCTCCCCCACCCAACCAGCCCCCTATGATTAAAGGGTGTTCCCTATCCCCCCCTGCAAGAAGCATTGAAACCATAACCACATAAACAAACTAGAGCCATGATATGAATATTTCAGAAAAACTCGGTGCTTTCCCATAATATCCTTGAAAATAAGGTTTCCCGTGAGGACGTTTCGAGGTTAATTTCAGCGCAACACACAATCCACTGGATTTCCATTTAAAGTATTTTAGAGGCTAGGGTGACTACTAACAACATCATTGTTGTTTGGATGCGCTAAAGGTATGTATTCGCCGAGAACGATAGCAAATCATACAGATTCAATGCAATAATTAAGGCCAAAGGTTATATCGACCAATGAGTTCATTCACCCCTAGAGCCCCAATTGGCCGATATCGGCCACAACACGATTCAGCGTGACGACCCCGTTTTAATTTTATTTTGATTTAATTTGTTTTATTTTATTATGTTTTATTATGTTAATATGTTTTATTTTAATTACGGGTACAGTGGTTTGGCAGTAATTAATGTTTTGGTGAAATAGACATCAACTTATCAATCGGCCGAGGGGCCGAGGCCGAAGGGTTCAGCTTAGTTCAGCTGTATTAAATAATAAAAAAATGCAATACTGACCTATTAAAAAAAATTATAATATATTGTCGCTTTATATGGTAGGACCTTGTAAATGCCAACTAGCAAACTTTTCAGGGCATGGAAAAAAACTGAATATAGTCATTCACGTATTTTTTAGTTGTGTAAATAGGACAAAAGTTAAACAAAACATATTAATTTACTGTACTAACAATTAAAACTGTCAAAGAACTAAGTTGTTGGCGAGGAATCATAACTAAGCACGTAAGAGGCATCACAGGATAAAAATATCAACTCATGCATACGAGATACCACTGCAATGGTAATT
The DNA here is from genome assembly GCA_944548615.1 of Micropterix aruncella. Lineage (NCBI taxonomy): Eukaryota > Metazoa > Arthropoda > Insecta > Lepidoptera > Micropterigidae > Micropterix > Micropterix aruncella. The sequence continues at coordinate 13,549,174 of OX155966.1, forward strand.
TCAAGAAAACTAAGCAATTTGAGCCCTTGCGACATGGACAGAACGATCCGGAGCATGATTTTACACCGGTAAGAATAAAAAACGCAGATTCCTTTTTTTTGCGCTTACGAGGAGTAGGTATACTAATATAGATTGACGTTAAATAAGAAAACTATAGAATTATAACGTTTTTCTTTAGTGACACTTATTCCCTCGCATCCTGTATATTTTGATATTCAAGACTTACCACCTAGATAAACTTCTAACTGAAGTTTCGAAATTCTGAGAGTTGATTGTAATATGAGTACGACTGGTGACCCCGACGGCATCAAAAGTTTCTCGACAAAAAGTTTCGACTCGACGTCTCCGCCAAAAAAGATGTGACTAGCACGAGTATATTGTTATCAGGCACAAAGAAATCGATCGGGGCCAGTATATGGTATACCGAACATCCACTCGTCAATTCAGTGCATTCAGCACATATGTGCAGTGCATGCTTGTGTGCGTCTCTCGCCTTAGATAAAGATAATTGTATTGTACCCGACTATAGTGTGAACGAAATTAGTCGAATACAAAAGCGGATAGTATGCTTATACCTTGGAGTGCATGAAACTTAAGAAACGGTTTTGTACCTTCTCTAGCATTAGCGTATATAGCTCCTTGTGGGGGTGAGCGCATTGACTCCGAGTGCCCTCCTCGATCCGTATATTGAGGGTAGTCAATTGGATTGGGCGAACTTGTCACCCCCAGGGAGTTATAACGACATCGTGTCATTCTGTCTCCCATGGAGTGAACGCCAAAACTCAGCGGACAGCACAGTCCACAGTCAAACCACACCAACAGCACGTAAGAGGCCAATGCCTCACCGCGAGACACTGGGAGTGCACCCACCAGCGCCAACCTCTCGCTATACAACCACATTCGGATTTCTCCATCCTCCATTCTGCTCACAGAATCGAGGTCGCTTGTTTAAAGTCGAATTAGTTAAGGACCGAGGCGCCCTTTGCCCGTCAACAGGGCCTGATTTCGACTTGGTAAGGACCTAAGCTATTTGAGATATGGGGCCCACAATTGCTCACTCGGACATTTTTTTTGGGGCCCCCAAGAAAGTTGGGGCCATAAGCTACAGCCTGTGTAGCTTATATGCACGTAAATCCTGCACTGCCCGTCAATGTAACATGGGATCGGGTGGTCAACGATGTGTACATTCTATCGATCCGTATCATGTATATGTACAAATCGCTGAACCACTTACAGTGTTGGAGCAAGAGCCCGAGCAGTTCAAATGATGAGCCCGTGAGCTCTTCCACGTGGTTATCCTTGATTTATATTATGACGTATAATTTACATAAATAAACAGTTTTTTTCTTGATTATATTATTTAATTTAAAAATAATGTCTTTTAAAAAAAGTTGTTAATAAGCAAATAAGAAATATTGCATCAAGAAATCAGTGAAGAAAAAATTAAAATATCTTAACTGGACAATTTACTCGCCAAGGGAGTCTCAAATACCCCTATTCTTGAATGTTTTATATATTTCCTTTTACGGAAAAAGCAACAAAAAAAAATATGATAAAATAACAAATAAAAGATAATTTCATTACAAAATATAAAGTTGTAAAAGTTATTTACTTAATTAGTACATATTATAATATTTATAGTTATACGATAAATAGATACATAGGTAATTAATAACTATATAGATATAATATTTAAATAAATATTTAAAATTAAACAAAGAAATTAGGTTCGCCTATTAAATAATTAAATACATACATGATATGTATTTATTTATTTATTTAAAGAAAAGCACAATATTATAAACTGCAGTAAATTATTACATTATAGAAACTTTATTGTAAACAGTAGCAAAACAGAGAGCATCACAGCTTTTCTTTAAATCAACGCCGCCTAACTAGCCCTAAACCCGTAATAAGGTAAGCGTACCAAGTAAAAAATGGCTTGTGCATACGTGAAATTACATAATTTAAAAAATAAGTTAAGTAATGATCCCAAAAATAAGGTTCACAATAAAATAAATATTTACAAATAATATTTAAGTAATAATAATACGATTTACTTATAATAATAAAAACGGTTCAAAATAATCATAAGTCTAAAAACTGAATCATTAATGGGTATTTTAGTCTAAGTCAGTCTGCGAATAATATTAAGCTTTATAATATCCATTATAAAACAAAATAAAATAAATAGCCAAAGGAATTTCCAAAGACGTGATAAAGATTAAATAAAAATTATGAACGGAAAAATAACATTGCAATCAATAGTGTATTAAATTGAAATAGATGACAAAATTATACGTAAAATATGCATGTTACAATTTAAAATATAATTTTGATATAATAGAATTAAATATGGATTAAAACAGAAGCACAGCGATTTAAAAAAAATACGATAAATCTACATAATAGGGTCAACAATTTGGTAGCTAAGATGTCGACCTTCATTCATAAGCCACCAGTGACACCGTTTCTTTAGTAGGTCTTTCCTGCGTGCGATCCTTATAGACTCGTCTAATTTATTGTATGCCCTGGGTCATATACTCAGGTGTCTCTGACCAAAGTACAAAAATTTTGAAATTTCAAAAAAAAAATTTTTTTTTGTTTTTTTCCACAAATTTATATTAAAAGTTGCTTATCTGCTCGTACTGATTCATCCCCTTCAAGGATGCCGAATAATTAAAACTCACCCCTTATATACGAGTATAAAAATGGATGTTGGTATATCTGTCTGTCTGTCCGAGCTTAATAGACTCCGACCCCGTATGATGGATCACCATGAAAATAGGCACATGTATGTATTTTTTATGGAGAAATGTTTTATGATATCCACTTTATTGTAACTTACCACTAGATGGCGCTGCAACACATCAACTTCTATGCCACTCAACCGATCGCCATGAAAAATGGTATACATAGACGTTTGAGCGCGCATAATATTTTCGCTTTGTCAGTTTTATTGTAACTCATAATATTTTCGGACTATTATCTCAAGTGTAACTCGCCACCAGTTGGCGCTGCAGCACATCAACTTCTATACCGCTCAACCGATCGTCATGAAAATTGGTATACATAGACGTTTGAGCCCGCACAATATTTTCGCTTTATTAACTTTATTGTAACTCACCACCAAATGGCGCTGTAGCACATCAACTTCTATACCGCCCAACCGAGCACCATGAAATTTGGTATACGTAGACATTTGAGCACGCATATGTTCACGCTATTAACTTTGTTGTAACTAGACAATAGATAGCGTAGATAGTACATCAAGTTATATACCGTTCAAGCGATCTCCATGAAAATTGGTATACATAGGTATTTGAACCCGGATATAACACGGGCAATGCCGGGTAATACACTAGTATTATAATAAAAATAAAACATCTACTCAAAGACATGTTTAGGCATAAAAAATATGTAATCACGGAGCAAAGCTGAATATTATGAAATAGAAGACTAACGTGGTTGTTTGACATTATAAACAAGACTAGCTGCGCCCCGCGGTTTCACCCGCGTGATGATGGAAAATTGTGATAATGATGATAGAAAACTATATATCTTTATAAATTATAGCCTATGTGTTAGGCTATCTTTATAAATTATAGCCTAGTTATTCTGATGTGTATGCTATATTATTGTAAAGTTTCATCAAAATCCATTCGGTAGTTTTTGCGTGAAAGAGTAACAAACATCCATAAATACACTCTTACAAACTTTCGCGTTTATAATATTAGTAGGATTATAAACGGATTTAGTATGTCAAGCTCGTAGCACCCCAATTTTCGGCGATGTTGCGACCGCCTTAGTCCCTACTCCCTGTTCACCTACGGTTGCAACGTCGCCGAGACATCGGGTGCCACGAAATTCACGCGCTAAATACGTTGTATCGTGTTTATAATTATAACATCTGCGATAGTCTTTGATTTCAGATAGGAACTCGATTATCATAGAAACCGTATATACCCAGTCGACCTAGTTTATCAAACAGCAGGGAGATATGCACTTTGTCGAAGGCTTCCTAAAACTCCAAAAAAAAAAGTGACGTCGACTTGCTTACTTGATCCAGGGAATTCGCTGTTTAATTAGTGCAGAGAGATAGATTTCTGTCGACATTTCAATTCAATGAATTGAGTACAGAATAATATCTAATAATTATTGATGATGTTGTGATTAAAACTAGTTAAGGTGCTGACGCAACAGTAAACATTCTAGTAATGTCAATGCACGGGTAACAGTACCGTGCTGCGACCTTCACTGTCCAACATTGCCCAGGGCCATCGCTGTGTTTTAACAACCATTTCATATTCAGTTATTGTTACACTCCACGGCGACTCAACGGATATGTTAGGTTTTCTAATTAAAGTCATAGGAAATCGTATTGAAAATGTGGCACAGATGTGCGTGCGTTCTTGTACTTATACAAGAATCACTAATTTTAATTTTCTAATGTACTTCTATGTACGTGTATCTTTGAGTTCTATTATTTTCAGAATATTTTTTTATATAATTATTTAATGACGTACCTACTACTTAATGAGTGATGTCAGCAAAAAAATATGCCAAGAAATACTTTATTTGGCAAAATCGCTTAACTTGTCCTGAGCCTGTTCTAAGGCAGACTTTAATATCTAAAAAATATTTCTTAAATATGCACTGCCAACCTAACTGATGCTTAATTATAATAAAAAATAAATAAAATACGAACGGATCTGCCATGGAATTCACCGACCGAAGTCGGGTCCATCATATACTATTATTACACTCCTGGGGGGTGAGCAGTGGATTCCGGACTAACGATCGGCTGTGGTAGGTTTAGGACAGCTGTCTTGCCACACGTGAGCGTTAACCTTACCACCCATTCACCCCCCCTTCGAAGCCATAGAATTGGAGATGCGGAAATCGCGGTTTTAGATAATATTTCTAAGAAGGAGTTGATTATTTTCCTGGAGAGACCAAGATCTTTAAAAAGGTGAAACAGAGATTTGGCTGGCAGACCACGAGCGCCAACTTCCACCGCGTGTAGGTGAATTGTGAAGCCGTTACGGGTAACGGCATTTGCGAGATCATAGTATTTATTTAAAATAAATAAAAAAAGATATAAAGCAGCGAAATACGTAATTAATGAAAAATCAAACTCAACACACAATATGGCAAATGAAGTAATCAAAAATGAAATTATTTTGCCAAATGGTATTACATAAAAGTAAAAAAAATGTTTTTTTAAATAATAAGACATAAGTACAATATTAAACAATTAATATAGGCTTAGAAAGTAGTTACCGTCAAGCAAATATATATAAATATATTAAACAAATACATACATTCAAAACACAATAGTCAGAAACGTTCAGCAGTGTAGCAACCTTCTATATTTTATTTACATATTTATTTATTTCATTTTTTTATTTATTTAAGAATTAATTACTATAAAACATTGCTTTTGCGTATAAAAATAATAGGAACCGAATGGCAAAACCTTAACCTTTTGCTTATTTGATTCTGTCACCCAACTGGGACTAGCCCGGTTTAGGATGGACGGGAATAATATGGACCTAACAGATAGACACCGCACAAAATATCACCTCAGTAGAGGCTCTGCAAAGCGAAGTGATAAAATCCCGTCGAAAATTACTAAAGCCGCACTCTTTGCAGATCTGTATTGTCATGTACGTGTAACTAATTACAGATAAATTAAGTTAATTAAGTTAATTAATAAATAAGGTATAAATAAATAAAAACATTTATTAATTTCATTAAACCTAACCTCCTCTCCCATTAACTATCACCTCTATAACATCTAGGTTTTTTTTAAATTTGAGCATGTCTTCAGAATCTCTAATCGATTTAGAAAGGTGGCTGTGCATTCTATGGGCAATGAAAGCGAAACGGCCCTGTACCAAATGCTGTGTACTTTGTTGGCACCATCATGTCACCAGTGTGTGATGCTCTCGTGTTTTAACTTGAGGTCATTTTTAGTTTTAGCATTATTTGCGATATATGCTAGCCCAACTTAAAAGTTTGTTTTATCTAACACTTTGCGTTAATTATAAAGATGATCCGAAGGATATAGATACGGTTAGCATACTACTTTATTTTAGTCTAACCGTTTTAGCTTCTCGAAAGATCCATTTATTGAAATATTTTATCGGCGACAGAGCACATCCATGACTGAGTCAAATTCAAATTCAAATTTCTTTATTATATCTATAAAGTAACACATATTTTAGTTTCAAAGTCATCCTAATTAGGCATCACCTGTAAAGTATTGTAGAGTGGTTTACGTAGCTTGCGGTATTTTTTCTTTAACCACGTAAGAAATAAATATTATATATAAAATTTAGGAAGATAGAAAAGTATACATATAATAATAATAAGAAAAAATAATAAGAAATGTAAGTATATACACTACATGCATAAATTCCCTTACATACATGAATACATATATACTTTATAGATACAAATTAGATAATACTATATAGATTTCAAAATTCGTGCGTTATTTGCCATTGCCATTGCAAGCCATTGCAAGTTGGGCAGAAATTTATATTCAAAATTATTCTACGTAGACCATATCGCCATCCCACTAATGAACTGTATAAGGAAGCTAAAGTTCTTGATTGTAGGCAACTTTTTCTAAAAACTTCCCTCTTAAGGCTATTTTTGGACAATAACTCAAATTTAGGAATAATTCAGAACCGGCGACCAACGAGACAAGTTGTAGAAAATAGCTTAATAATACCCAGAAGGAAAACATCATTTGGTCAAAGACATTACTCTTTCATTGCGCCGAGATTTTACAATCTGATCAATATGGAAATAAAAATGAATTTGACATTTAGGGAATTCAAAAATAAATTAAAGAAATGGTTATCGAATCATGACAGACTAACCATACATCAAATGTTAGAAATAATAGTATAATAAAACTTAGGTGCACAAATTATTAACATATTTTTAAACTTATATATTAAGTATTTTTTAACATTGAACTAACTACCAAAAAATATTTGACTTTGACAATGAATTATACTTTTAGACTAGGTATTTTTATATTAAATCCTATATTACTTAACATAATATTAAATATTAATGACTGTTTCTTTCTTTTCTCACATATAACTTTATTTATATTATTTAATCGAATTTTATATTATATTTATTGCCGATTTAATAATGGAATTGCATTTTATTTATTATATATTTTTAATATTTCTTTATTATTATTATTTTTTATTTTATTCTGAAGACCACATTTTAGGGCAATTTAGTGTCATTAGCTTTTTACTAAAACTTGTACATTTGTAGGCAACCAAGCAATCAAGCAAACTTGATTGTAATATTGGAGTCCTGTCCACCCTAGAACGGGCTAGTCCCAGTTGGGTGACAGAAACAAATAAGCAAAAGGTTAAGGTTTTGCTATTCGGTTCCTGTTGTTTTTGTAAGCTAATCAATGATTTATAGTAATTAATTCTTAAATAAATAAATAAATAAATAAATTTTGGTACACATGTTATTAGTGTCTCCGTTTCTTCTCGACCCATAGTCAAAACAGATTTAGTTAGGTTTCTCTTTACTCCGTGACGAATCCTAAATTTCAGTCCTGCCGGAAAAACACTATTTAATTTGTTTAACAATCCAGGAGCAATGTAAGGAAAGTGTTTTTAAGCAAAACCTGTCCTCCTTTTTGGGATAAGTGTGCTGTCGGTTTGTTGTTACTCGTGTAACTTTGTGGTGTGTTGAATATAAATGATGATCCTTATGGTCATAATAGTGTAGTGTAGAGTAGTATTACCTTGGCGTACATCTGACGAACGTCTACGACTTTAGATTCCCTGTACAAACTCTCAAAAGAATATCGGTAGGGCTTTTTGAGGATTAGTCTTAATAGCGACTTTTGAGCACATAATTAGAGGATCAAGTGTTTACAGCGAAGTTCCACTTCAAGCTATGATTCCGTATGCTAGTAATGGCCGTGACGTTATGGGCCAATGCGAAGTATATAGTTCTCATTAAATCTGGATACGGCATTTATTATTAACTTAAATGTATGTACAAGTTTGCCCACTTTTGTAGCAGTGCACCTGATATGTTCTTCCCACTTCACTTCCTTTTGAGTTCTGCTCGGATGATGCCAGCTCATTCTCAAAATTAAACAACCTTGTCGAACATCATCGTTATAATAATAAATGAGTTTCAGGTCAAATTTACGACCATAAGTCATCAGTTTTTCATAATATATTTTATCGATATTCTATGTTTTATACTCATTCAATTCAATGAAGCACGTGTTTAAAATGTTTTCCTCTAACATGGATGAACGAGTTGCTACTAAATACGGGGTTATCTCGTTAATTAACAGTAGAGCAGATACATCTAAAACATCTTAATCGACAATAAAACACAACTTTTAATTAATATAATTTAATCTATAATTCTATCTTAAGACGTATATGCAACAGAACGCGAAATCGTCTTCCTCAGTGCAATTAAAACACATTAAAATCTTAATTTTTCTTTTCCTCCCAGCTTTTTTTATACTCGCCAAATTTCCAACTCGCCCTCATTAACATTTAAACTTGTTTATGCAAGTTGAATGGTTTTGTTTATTAATGTGGCCGCATAATCCTAACTGTCACATCCTCATTTTCTCGAAAGGTGATTAACGGTGATTTCCTAGAGGAATATGGCTATTCGCTGATCAACACGGTTATTGATTTTATTGCTAATTGTTAATTATCGTTGCGGTGCTACTGTATTTGTTTTGAATATTTTCGGTTTGATTTGAGATTCATAGTAAAATCGACTGTAGAATAGACATGCCGATTATTCAGTAGTTGTTAGGGCTCCGCACTGAATTCCCTGGGCGAAAAGAACAGGGTAATTCTAAGATGGGTTCCCGGCCATGCAGGAATCGAGAGAAATGAAAAAGCCGATGAACTTGCTAAGACGGGAGCAAAGGGAACGTTATACGGCCCTGAACCTTGCTGTGGCGTACCAAAAAGCCTTGCAAACCAAATGCTTCAACAAATATGTTTAGAACAATCCGTCAACCACTGGAACAACACGCCAGGGTTGAATCAATCCAAAGCGCTAATTAAGGCTTACGACCGTAAGACGGCCCGTGAGGCCTTATCGCTAAATAGGAACAATCTACCCATACTGGTGAGGGCGCTCACGGGGCATTGTGGCCTGAACAAACACATGTTCAACCTCAAGCTCCGAGACACAAAAATGTGCAGGCTCTGCCAAGGGGCAGAGGAAACTCCCCAGCACCTGGCAGTGTCCCGCTGATGCGTAAAAGATACACTCACCTGGGTGGTCATTACCTACAACCTGAGGAGTTAAAACAATCTAGCACCAAAAGCCTGCTGCGGTTCTTAAATGACACTAGGCTTAGCGCAGAACTATAGTAGGTGGCGAACACAATAGATCAGCAATGGTCGCAGTGTTACAAGGCTCATAAAGACCTTTGAAAACCCCTATTCAACAAATAAAATAAAAATAGGGCTACGCACCCAAGCGTACGGTTCTCACATGCATTACTAATTACAGTATTTCGCTACATTTCGCTCTTCATATTATCAACAGATTTATTACGTTGCTGATTCTACTACTAGAGCAGGCCGGTGAGATGGATGTATTACCTAGATATAACATACATTAGAAACAGTAGTATTTTATAATGCGCAATTATTGACGTTTGATGAGTTACTCTTTTTTGTAATTTTTAAATATTGTTTTATTTTGTTCTTAATAATAATACATTCGGTTCATCGAATAAACAATTCATTAGAAGACACTAAAAGGCACTATTATATTATGTTTGAATATGTAAAATTATCCTGTATTTTGCAAGGTTTGATTGTTAGAAAGTCTTTTTTTTTATATCATGATAATCAAACAAAATACCTACAATGATACAATGATAATCAATACAATGATACTGATACAATGATACTGATACAATGATACTGATACAATGATAATCAAACAAAAAAAAAATACATTTATTAAAAAACAAAAAGTGAAACTCAGTTGCTTAGTGTCCATGGAACCCGAAAGATGGATGATAAGGAATATCAATTATAGTAACCTGTTATGTTGTCCATACATATTTGTATTCATAAAAAAACAATTGAGTTTCATGTCCAAAATATGAAAGTTTCCGTTTTATGACAAGGCGAGTGTCATAAAGTATTCTTTTTACTTTCCTGGCAAGGAAAGTATTGTGGACGCACTTTTGTGTGTGTGTCTGTCTGTCTGCATGTGTGTATTTCTCCACGATAGCGCCCAAACGCTTTGTCCGATTGAGCTGAAATTTGGCAAGCATGATTTGGCCATGGCAAGAGTTGAAAAGATCGTGGTTGAAAACGGTCTACCAGGAGGCGCGCTAGTCATACTTCAATCTCGAAATATTGGACCTAAAGATTTGAAATTCGGTACTCTGATGGCTTGTCGGACCGAAATCGCGTTGCGAAATTTTGGTTGGAATATCTCGTATACGAGCGACACTTTTTTTTAAAAATACCGCCTTATTTAAGAAAATACTATATCATTTTTGGAAAAATACTACTTTAACACCACAGAAAAAAACTACAAATATACTATGAATTGGCACGCGAGGGTAGGTTGGGTAGGCGCGTGGGGGAGGGGGGGGGGGGGTGAGCTGGGGCGCTTGTCTACTTGTCGGGAAAGTCTTTGGGGTTTCATTCGATTCGCGTTTCAATATTCGATACTTTGCCCACAAATTGCGGCCCATTCTCCTGCAAACCCAAATGTCGAGACCTGTACTTTTACCTGCGAATAGTCTTGATGATAGTCGAACTTCCAATCCATAGAAGTAGGTGCAGAATAGAAGCGTCTCGCCATTTGCATTCTGAAGTTGAGTGATCGGTTACTGCTGCAGATATGTTACTTTAACTCGAAAAAGTTAGCTCGTGCAACTATAATTCGGATTTAGACTTCCTGACTGCAGTCTCAACTCATTTACCAGATATTTATAATGATTGACCTGTTGTCAGAAGCACATCGTTAAGTGATCAGTATTATGCTGTCATTACTATGCCTCCGTTGATTGATATTCATATATTACGTGCTACTGCCGTCATTTTCAATACGCTGGTTTGGCAAATATTATGGTATTGCAGATATTATGAGATTTTTATAGCATAAATAAATTATTTGACACGTAAAACTGAGCTGAAACACCTATAACTTTAAAAAAACTCATAAAACAAATATACTGGGTGGATTTTTTTGATCCGGGAAATAAGAACCCTTAAATAAATTTTCACTTATTATTACCTATTTGCTAATAACTTCTCATTATTTGACAGGATGGCGGTGTCGACTAGAACTGGCGAACCCGTCATCCCAGACTGGTATAACGATATAGATCTTTCTTTCAGCAGTGGGATGAGCGTAGAAGACTTGGGGACAGAATAATCTACTGTCTAGTTCACTAGCAACATGTTAGAGACCAACTCCTTACGGCAAGGCACCGGGAAAGGTACCAAGCGGGCAGCCTCACCCCCTAATTACTAGTTACTGGGTGAGGCATCTTCTACATCTCCTTATGTGACAATAATTTAGAATATATAGAACCAGTGCGGACAACGCACAAGCCAGACTGTACACATACCTTCAATCCTTAACCCTTCGAAAGCCTGCCATTCCAATGCGAAATTCGAGCGGAAAAACGATGCTGCGCTTTTGAATTTATTGATTGATTTTGTATATAAATATCGATTTTTAAGAATTCCCCATTGTTATACAATAATGTATCTTGTCAGTCATATATATTATATATTTATATAATATATACATCATCCAGAGTAGCTAATTTGACCAAATAATCGATCGTTTTCTCCCAAATATGAATGAAAAAATGTTTTTGACTCTTTAGACTTTTATTTTATACTTATAATTTATTTATACGTAAACCTCGATAAAAATTACACATTACTAAATAAAATTCTTGTGGGGTTTATAACGCAATACCACTTTAAAAGCCGAATATTTTGTCTCGCGACAGTGCAAGCATACTAATATATAACTGTGGCTTATTCAATGACAGGCGATTTTTATCGCAGTGGAAGGACAAATAGAGCTGGTAATTGAATAAATACGGAGAGCGCACGCCGCGAGTTGTCACAACAGAAAACTACCAAATAGTGGTAATGGCGTCTCAAAGGCGTCCCAGCAAATTCTACTATGTAATATTGCTACAACTTTACACGTCGAGCTTTTCTTTCCGTCAAAGAATCGTCTGCCACATATACTAGTAGTTATTGTTTGAAAGAGTCACAAAGAATACAAGAAGAGTTATAAAGAGTTACAAGAAGTATACGTTTGAAAGAGTTACAAAGGAAACAATTGCTAATTATTCCCACATCTAATCAGTCGCATGAATACCGACCGTCGATTAGCGTTCGGTGGTTCTTGATGTGTTACAAAATCAAATGTACAATCGATGTTACGACGCGCCCTGGATGCTACGCGCTTTAGTGAAGATTTTTTTTTCAAACACTTTAATTTGGCGCCACCTTAAATTGCCGACCGGGGCAATTTGGGTACCGACCCAAGTTTGCCCCTTCCCCTAGATCAGGGGCTCACAAAACAAACGCTAGATCAAGTTTTTCTCAAGTCTTCGGGAGGTCTTAGGAAGCTAGAGAATCAACTGGTCCAGATAAGATAATCGCTTTACGATAATCGAGAAGCAATTTGCTTAAGATTTAAATTTATTCAGTCGACCGAGATTTCAAAACTGTATGATTTAATTTAATATTATCCTCAAATCTATTGCCGTAATAAACTCATCGCGCACGAAATTCAAGAGCAAGAAATCATATTATAAGACTTGCATAATTTCTGCAACCGTAAAATAAATTGATGTCGGTTACTGTGTTGGCGAATTTCTAAATATGTACCTGCATAATCATTCTCATTCATAACATAAGTACATAGTTAAAGTTAGGTGAATATACGTATCTATTACAAATATGTATATTAATAATAATTATTGTATAAATTTAGCACACACAAATGAAAGCAACCCGATAAATTTGAATAATGCAACAAATCTACACTCATTTAATTAACGATTCGAAGTTTCTACGGAAAATATTCGTCAAATTATGCTTTCTATTCGTCAAATTTACCCATTAGTATTTCTATATTACCGTTGTTATAAATGCATTCAGTGTGTGGACAGAATTTAAGTATGACTTATTTGCTTAGTGAAATATTTGAGCAAGGCATTCTTAATGATATTTTCATGCAACGTCTGTCTATTAACCTCTACAACTTCTATCTATCTACAACTCCAGGCTTTGTTGGAATTTACAATAAATGAATTATTTATTACATTATATTATTTTTATTGCAATAAATATTTCTATGGAGAACGCTGTACAGAATGCTTTAGAATAAAAGTAGTTGAGTTGAATATTATTGATACTTATTTTATTATATTATTAAGAAAGTTGAAAGCAGTACATAGTCTGAAATCAGAGGCTATCGCGGTTGTTTGACATAATAAATAAGATAAAAAACTAATTTACCTGCGGGATTTTTTTTTTGTAGTTAATTCTTGTTTAGTTAATTCCCTAAAATCGCCGGTATTATAGTCGATAACTAAAACAGCGATGCGATGTAGCTTCATCAAGGCGAAATTTGAGAAAGTGCATTTGATGGATTTCAAAGGTTGTAAATATTACTTGTACATTTAAAAAGTATTGTTTTCTTGTAATATAAAACAGCTGAGTTAAAACGATGACTAAATATTATGCTACAATGAATTACTAGGCAGTAGGACAACGATTAAACAATCGATTTGTCAGCGTTCTGCAAAATGTTGTAGCTATCAGCAAGATATTACCCCCATGTATAATTTGCCGCTTACTACATAGCATTCAATTCTTATTATTAGATATTTATTAAAATAACAATGAAATCGAAGAGAAGAAAATAAAAACTTTAAAAATGGAGTAAAAATAAATGATTGCTCTTATTATAGCTAATACCATTGATTTTGTAATTATAAAATCAATGCTAATACCTAGAACAGAGACCCAATGTATGCATGTCGCTTTATCAAGCCGGAATTTGCGAAAGTATATCAGCCTGATTTTTTGTCATCTTCAAATCTTTATCAATTTATCACATGTTTTTCCACGCAGTGTTTTTTAAATGATTTCGTAGTTTGTTCTAGTTTACGTTTTTATGTACGTACGTGGAAGTCTACGTTTTTATTTCTAGGTCAATCGAATGTTAAGCAATTGCGAAAACTTAGGTGCCTCAGAAAGTTTTTCACATTTTGCCTTTGTTCTCTTTGAAACATCGTACTGAGGGTACCAAATAGACGAAAGGAATATAAATAATACTAGGAAAACATAAAAGAAGGGCTACTTACGTCTCAGAGCCTTTCCTTCCGGCGAGCACGGTTTGATGTTGAGCAGGCAGTCCGTGTAGTACTTCACCAGCCTCTTGCTGTTGAGTATAGCATCCACATCGACGTACTCATAGCGGTTGGTGTAGTACCCTCTCTCGTCGTATTGAGCAGCGGCCAGAGCCAGGATACCAGCAAACACCAAGATCAGAGGCCTCATCTTCACGACAGCACTTGAGTTTGAGTCAATCACTTTCTGGTTACCATTCGAATTTTAGCAACACAACGGACACTTCCTAATGCTCAATGAAGTTATTGCTCGTAAGCTAAGTAAGTTTTGCCTGAAGTCTAGACGGTTGTTTATCGTATTCGTTAACGGCAGCGTATGCGCACAGCACACATGCGCTCTCCGCGCTTTCGAACCGGCATATGCCCGGCCTGGCTCACTCAGCACACTCAGAAAATTATCGTGCGCTGGATGGAGTTCAAGATTATCGTATAATAGCAGAACATCACCACGCAGCAGACTTCAAATACTTTATTATTGGCCTTATTTAAAGATAATCAGTTCCAAAAGTCTAAGACTCCAAAATCGCTGAAGAAACAAAATTTCAAACATCAGACATAAATCAATTTTTGTGATATTACTATAAAACTTAGAAAATAGAAGAATATTTAAGTATTTTTTAACTAAAGGTAGTAAAAAAAACTATATTGAAAAAACTATTAAAAAATATATAAAAATAGAATTGTAAAAAAACACAATTTAAAGGATTTTCAGTTGTTGCCTTTTGGAACTAGTGTATCTGGCAATTTAGACATATTAATTACATATTTTTTTAAATGCACTTTAGAATGACAACCTTTTTTGTATATTTTTATTTAAATTAAACAAAATATTTATAAAATCTATATAACTAATTTAACACCCATTTTATTCTTTATCTATATAATTCAATTGTGTAAAATCAACAGCATAAAATCTCTGTCATGCTGACGACGCTGTTATTATGTTTAATGGAGCAAACTATGTAAATCAATTATGTCAGTTGTCAACAACAAAAATTCTGTCTCATGCCGAAAACGCTGTTGTTTTTTTTAAATAAGCAAACTGAAGCAATCTATCTTATGTCGCTGACATTTCTGTTTTTTTTATGGAGCAAACTGAAGCGAACTACTTACATCAAGTATGTCAGTTGTCAACAGCAACAAATCTAACGTAAATAAATATATAAATGTATATATATATATATATATATATATATATATATATATATATATATATATATATATATATATATATATATATATATATATATATATATATATATATATATATATATATATATATATATATATATATATATATATATATATATATATATATATATATATATATATATATATATATATATATATATATATATATATATATATATATACATATATGACTTCGGTTATATGTACGGTATATATATGACTGTATTACTTTTATTTACTACGGTATATTGACGGTATTTTCAAAAAGTCTCCTTATACCACATCAAAAAGCCTAATTATTCTTATGTGACAATGCAGATTTTAAAACCATGGAGTTGAACTAAAGAGAGCGGATTCAAGGGAATTTTATTACCTCACTAGGCCAAAGTTGTATTGATGTATTTTGTGAGATGTGTTTATTTGACGGATTCATATAGAACACTGCTAAAATACTAAACAATTAGAAACTAAACAATTAAATTTAAAACAAATAATTCAAAAAAAGTCTTTTTGTCTGTCTCTCTACATGTTTGATCGCGATAAACTTAAAAACCGCTGGATGGATTTCGGCGTGGTTTCCACTATTTGATAGAGCGCCTTTCGGGAAAGGTAATGTATCTAATACTATCAATGTATCTGAAAGGGCTGAACAGTAGCAGGTTAAGTGTTAAGTAGATGAAAAACTGTCTTGAATGTGGTTTTTAAGATTTTCTTCCCGACTCTTATATCGCGATGAACTCAAGAACCGCTGGACAGATGGAATGTGAGAACTGGAAGAAATGTAAAGATTATCAATATCTGTAAAAATATTACTAAGCAGTGACGAGTTAAGTTAATTGAATCGATAGAAAACGGTTACTCTGAATGCGACTTATACACTCTATAAGCAAAATATAAAGCGATGATCTACACATTTTAAACATTATTATTTAAACATCGATATTGGTTAGTCGAGTGAAGTGTATTTTAAAGTAGTACCGTTGGTTTTTCCGAGATATGAGTAAAAAATAAATTAAATTAACTTCCTCAAAACAACTTGCTAAGATAACTTCCTCAAAATCACAGCTATGGCAACGTAATAATCCTTATAGCAACTTTATTAATCCTTACAAAAATGCACATAAGTTGAGGGGGATAGACGTGAGTACCTTGGCCGAACGTTTCGGAGCCCGTGGCTCCTTCCTCAGTGGCGAGAAGAATACGTAGTGTATTCTAAGGTGGCGTGGTGAATACGAAGTGTAATAGTCTCGCCGCTGAGGAAGGAGCCATGGGCTCCAAAACGTTCGGCCAAGGTACTCACCTTTAAATGTCTATAAAATTAGTAACTAGTACTAATTATTTAAATATATCAAAATTTCAATAATCAAAGTTTCAAATAATCAATAGACTAAGAGAATCATAAAGCCACAGATTTAACTTGTTCTTAATCCACCTGACAGCCTCATTGTTAGGCCTTGTGGCTCGTTCTGTACCTACATCGTTTGAAGAGAAGCACCACAGTGTTCAAGGGGAATTAGACTTTTAACTTGAACGTATCCAGTAATACAAGTACCTCGGCAGCCTAATAAATCAAGAATGAGAGACAGTCAGACAGAAGTTGAAATAGTCAGGAGATAAAAGGTCGCATAAAACAACCCAGCAGCGGAGTCACCGAAATACCTAAGATGACTATTAATATTCTTATAATAATTATTTATTTTATATGTATAATCATGTACATGGATTCAGTTCTAATTTTTAATTTTATTTGTCTGCCGCTATTGTCAAATTAATATTTCTGCTTTAATAGTTTTATATCTACATATATTAATATATTACTAGCAACTGACGAATTCTAATATGCGATAATTAGCTTTAATTGATAATTCATGCTTTTATTGCATATTCTGAATGAATAAATTGAATACTAAATACTGAAATGAAAATGATTCTTATTTTCAGCATGGACGGATTTTTCTTGCAAAAGGATTTAGTTACTAGAATATTGGGTATGCTGAAAGATGCTTAAGATTTCTGTAGACTAAAATAACTTCGAAGCGATTTGTTACTCCATAGAATTGAAACTTCGAAAATTTTATGTTTCTGAAAATTAGTATAAAAAGCACTGAGTGCACTGCCCAATCTAGCGGTAGATAAAATATCGCGAATATTGTTTATTCGTGATATTTTACCAACTGTTAGATGGCGCAGCGCGTTCAACGCTTGTAAAACTTTCACAAATAGGAAAAGTTTTTTTTTTACAATAAAGAAAAGTTTTTCTTGTTTTTAGTTTTTTCTCAATTTTATTACTAAAGGTTGCTTACTAAATCGTACTTATTTACCCACTTCAAGGATGCGGGTTAATTAAAACTCACCCTGTAAAGTTATTTTTTTCATGCCTTGGCTATTTTCTTCATGACTTTTTCATTTCCTTTCTTATGACTTTCTTTTTTTAGTTTTTTTTTTCAAGTCTATTCTATTATTTAACGGAATTCTCTATTTAGTCTCAGTATGGGTGACAGAACCGAATAAGCGTGGGGTTACGATTTTGCCATTCTTTTCGTGATATTTTCGAAGGCGAAATCAATGTTTTATAAAGATTAGTTTTTAAATAAATAAATAAATTGTACCAATAATTCTAACCGCAAACGGGGCTATTCCTAAGAGCATCACCAAACATGTCAGGAGGCTGTCTCTTGCAGAAAGCGGGAATACTGACAACAACCAGAATAGTGAAAACATTTCTGCATTTCTAGCTTTTGGCCACCTAGACTGGTGCGATAATGTAGATTTTGCTTTGATGGTCTAACACGTTTGTTGCAATGGCCATGCTTTCGGTTTATATATGAACATAATAATAGTAATAAATCATAAAATGATTAATACAGAGGATTACAGTAGACAACAAATCTAAACATTTTTCCTGAAACTAGTAAAACTGGAAACTGGTAAAATAAGTTTTTCTCCATCACGTCCCATTTCCTAGATACACAGCAGAATCAAAAACAGTACTAGCGAATAAGGACAGAATTAAGACCGAAAAGAAATACATATTCAAAACTTTAGAAATCAATATTATTTTAATTTAGGTAAATATATGGACATGATGCCAATAGAAAGTATACAATTAGTTCACTATATTTTTTCAACTTTAATCTTCTTTGGTATTCTAATAATGTGATAGTGATACACTTCTTTTGTTTACCGTTTCATCACTCCCCCTATAACAAGACCCCAGCAGTAGTCACCTATCATTAAGGGGTTGCAGTGACCTCGATAACAGTGTTACATCGTAAGGATGTCTTAGTGAACGCGTTAACCTAGCTCATCGATTACGGCCCACAAATTTTCCGGGTGGAATGAAAAAAAAATAATTTTAAGCGACATTCTACATCCCTTGTTGTTGTAGATGTTCAGTCGGATAGCTACATTTAAAATGGATCATTTAAAATGAAAACATAGCTAACATCTTCTCTGTTGCCCAAAAAGCCCTTTATATTGGCTTTGAAAAAGGTCCAAGAAGCTAATTTGATATTGATGAGTTTGGTATCAAAGGTTGGATCTTTCGAAAACTTTCTTATTTGTGGTCCAACAAATATACATTCTTTCAGCTTTGCTTGACTCAATTTCGGAACCGTTTCTTTCAAATGATTGAAGGTCTGACGTCCGTTATAAAGCACAACTTGACATGAAGCGAAAACAAAATGATATTATCGAGCTCAACCAATGGATTGTTTTTGACATCTTCATATTCTCTAAAATACATATTATGCTACATACTAGAACATAATCTCCGACTTTTAAAAAAAGGAGGAGATTATGAATTCGGTTGTATTTTAAAAAAATGTTTGTTACCTCAGAACTCCGTAATTTATGAACCGATTGGGAAAAATCTTTTTTTATTTGAAAGGATATACTTCCAGATTGGTCGCATTTTTATCAAAATCCTGTTCTGTTGATGGCATTTATGAGGAATTGAGGAAACTCCTCAAATATTACTATATGAATTTAAAAAATTACATGTTGTTTCAGTTCCGATGACAATGCATTTTTATGGTAAGCATGACCTGATTCTACATCCGGGGTTGGCTCTCGACGAGGGGACTCCTCAACGGTCAACAGCACAGACACACAATTTTGTATACGCTTTCAGTTATGATAGCCCATTCTAAGTTTCATCATGACATGGCTGCTGCACCCAGGGTTGGCTGCCGACGAGGGGACTGCTCAACGGCCAACAGCACAGACACGAAATGTTGTATAATATGCATTCAATTACGACAGCCCGTTCTAAGTTTCTCCAAAACCGGACTGCGGCACCCAGGGTTGGCTTCTAACAAGGGAATTTCTCAACGGCCAATAGCACGGACACGAAATTTTGTATACGCATTCAATTATGATATGCCGTTCTAAGTTTCACGATGACATGGCTGCTGCGCTTATATTTTTTGACGTGACAACGTCTTATAATTCGATGGAGCCGGCTGCACGCACGAAAAATCATGACTCATGCGGCGTTACCTAGCTCTGAGGCGTTCCATTTAAGGCTTGTTCACAGTACACATGTTTAAAAGTTGTAAATAAAAGTTGTAAAACAATTGCTCAACGCACATTCATACTTGTAAAAACTATGTACATTGTAAAAAAAAATTCAAAAAATTGACATAATTGTATTTATGCGTACAAATAAATGTAACTTGATCAATTCAATTGTGATTTCCATTTACCTCCTTATTTATATCCATACAAAATATCTATCAAACAAATAAAATTCAAATTGTCTTTTGAAAAATGCAACCATTCCATCAGTATTTTCTTATGACGTTCAACTATCGTCAGTAAACCGACTTTACAGACAACCGATTTTTTTTGAGTCGTTTTTTATTTGGTAAAATGTTGTCTATTATCAAATGTAAATTCGGATTCTACACACCAAAATACGTACTAATTGATATATCCTATCCAAGTGGCAAAATAACTGTTGACTAGTGTTATTAATTATTATAATTCATCAATTTCTAGTTTTAAAAAAAATCTGCGTTTATTATTTGGACAATTAATTAAGTAGGTATGTCTTATTTTGGTACCGCCAGTAAATATTAGGACTATCAGGATTGCTAATGAACTACAAATTATCTACTTTGGAATCTATTGAGCAAATATTTAATAATCTTTATTTATTGGCATTCAAGTAGGTATTAATTCCGGTGGAAACTTTTTTAGTAGCTGATTTTTAGTAGTGAATATAGCCAAGAGGCAGTGACAAAAAAGTGCAAGAGTTTTGTAAAAGTTGATATTTTCAGATCAGTCAGTATTTTGGCCATAGAACGCTGAGGTAGAGTCAGCAGGCCAGACTCTAGGAAAGGTGTAATTTTAATTAGTACCCCCAAAATGTTTTGGAAAAGCTGAAAATTTATCAGCAGACAGCTAATACAATACAGAGCTCGAAATAAATGGTCAGACTGCTTAACAATATAATTCGTGGCGTCAGCATTACTCCATACATGTCACAAAAATGAAAAATGAAGTCTATTTTATCGGCACATTATACGGATGCGTAATAGTTACCGACAAATACGTACCGGCGTATTTGCAGGGACTTCATTTTTGTGACATGTATGAAGTAATGCTGACGCCACGCGTTATATTGTTAAGCAGTTTGACCATAGGTTTCGACTTTTTTATTGCATCCAATGTCTACTGATCAATGTTCAGCTTTTCCAAACACTTTGTGGGTACTAATAAATCACACATTTCATAATAGCGCCAGGTGTCTGTACCCTGGCATTCTATGGCCAAAATACTGTCTGATCTGAAAGTATCAGCTTTTACAAAACTCTTGAACTTTTTTGTCTATGTGACTATCTGCATGACTCAATTTTTTTTAATTTTTTATTATAGACTTTATTCATAAAAAAGATACAAATTACATGTCACAGTTCCCCACTAAGGCTAGTGCCTTTTCAGTGGGTAACTAACAATAATGTGTTTATATCTGACTTATATTATCTATTTCCTATTGTACTTTTATTAACTATTATAACTTTTTACGTAAGTAGATGCATTGTTAGTCCTCCATGACAGCGCCCAAACACTTAATCCGCCTGAGCTGAAATTTGGCATGCAGGTTTCATTTGGTCATGGCAAGATTTGAAAAGTTTATGGTAGAGATCGGTCCACCAGGGGCCGAACTAGTCATATTTTAGTATCGAAATATTAGACTTAGAGACTTGAAATTTTGTAAACATTTCCCTTGATGCATCATTGTGAAATTTTGGTTGGAATATCTCATATAGAAGCTACGCTAATAATATTTAAAATCCGCCATATATTTTAATTAAATATTCACGCTATCTGTAGGCGCTTGCCTTAACCTCGCCCTTATTCAAGAAACTAATCTCACCGCCCGACGCACAACAATTAAACCCAACCGGTTTCGTTCGCCCGCCGAGAGAGGGCGCTCATCGATCTATTTATGAAATTAATATGTAGATAAAATCGGTCCTTGGCTACTTGCCGGTAAAGCCTTGGGGTAGCCATCCGATTTTTGTAGTTAGAAATTCGCCATTGTAGGTATTTTTAGTGATTATTGTGATTATAGTCATATAGTGATGTTTATAGTGATTTTTAGATATAGTGTTTATAGTGATTAGTGGTTTATAGGCCATTATAGTGATTAAGCAAATGGTAGAATCAAATTAAAACTCTTAACTAATACGTGTTTTTTTTCTATGTATTAGAAAATAGGTGTAATAGATACGAAATGTATTACACCATTTCCATTTTTAGATATCATTGGCACGTTTTGAGGAGCCGCGAGAAACTAAAAATGGTTTTATCAAAACGTGTTCCTGTACCTACTAATAACTCCAGTTTTTTTCATTTAGTTTTATTTATCTATTTTTATAAAATTTTACGACGTAGATGCCATTACTACTACGGTACATAGTTTTAGCATATGAATGGATGACTATCCCGAGAAAAAACATCATAATTTTTACTGCGACACTGATGCAATTAATTGTTCTGTCAATAAATACCTTTTGCTGCAGCTGATAAAACTCATTCCTTTATCGTTAATAAATAACGTCAAATTTTGACGTTAGCAACCCCACAGCGTGTTCGGGACCTAAAATTTTTCAAGGGGTGTTTCTGTGCTCGTGCCCAAAAAACCGCTCCTGACGCGAGCGCCGCGAGTGGCGAAGCGAGGCGCGAGGCGAGACGCGAGTAACCGTTCACACTCTGGTGTCGTGCCTCGTGACGTGTCTCGTCTCGCACCTTGCCTCGCGCCTCGCGCGAGAGTGTAACTGAGCTATTACGGGCGAGCTAGACAGTGGAGTGGGCTGTTTCATCCTAAGTATTCTGCGTTCACCTCACGGGAGTCAGAACGATCAATATCGTTAAAACTTCCTGAGGTGACGGGTTCGCCCGTTGTAGTCGACACCTCTAAGTGCAGCGGGCCTATGTCAGCGAGAAAAAATGGGGGGGGGGGGGGGGGTGCAGCAGATGTAAATAGTTGTTCACATTAGCGGACTCCATGCAGGTTATAGGAATTACGAAGATCCTTTGGAATTACTTAGATTAGCTACTCTCAAACAAAGAAGACAAAGAGGGTACCTCATTGAGACATTGTGACCAAAATAATCTTACACCTATAAGGACGCTAAGGTTTAAAAAGGAGGAGAATGGGAAAGGAAAGGGAATTTATGTGGAAGATTTCAAATGATCTCTTAGTCTGTTTTTAAAACTCGTTATGCTTGGCGCGTTTCTGACATTTCTCGGAAAAGCATCCCAAAGACGGGCTCCATGCACGGTGAAAGAGAATGAGAAGAAGTCAGTGCTGTGACTAGGGATATAGAGTAGCAAGTTATATTTTGATCTCAGCTGGCGTCCACGAGCCTATAGTGCAGTAAATCTACCGGTAAGATAATTGGGAGCGACGCCATTTAAGATCTTGAAAAGCATACAAAGACTCTCATGTCTCTTTTCTCCCGGGTCGACAGCCAGTGAAGTTTCTCTCTGTACTCCATGATGTAGTCAAATTTTCTGATGCCGTGGATATAACGAATGCAGATATTTTGGAGACGATCAACTTTGGTGGATAACTCCTCTGTGAGGTCGAGAAATGTGACATCTTCATAATCCAGAAGGGGAAGGAGAGCAGACTGACTAATCGTAATCTTGCTCTCCTCCGGTAGGATATTTTTCAGTATATTCAGCGAATGAAATCGGCCGAAGAGTTTGCGTCGCATTTCTCGAATATGTGGCCGCCATGAGAGGTTGTCGTCCATTTTACACAGAGGTTTTTAACCTCAAAACTGTAAGGGAACTCATCCGTACCGATGCAGATCTTTGGGACTTCATTTATATTAATCCTCGAGGTAAAATACCTACTACCGATGATAATCGCCTGCGTTTTGGAAGGATTTAACCCCTTAAATAAATGGCGATTAGCTCGGGCTTGCATACGGCAAAATGTATATAAATTTATATTTACATTTACATTTACATTTACATAGAGCGGGGTTTACTATAGAGCTATAGCATTACTATAGAGCGGATTACTATAGAGCGGCGCACATTTACATTTATATAAATTTATATACATTTTGTATACATTTTTGCCATAGGCATCCATTATTGGACGCCTCACATGCGAGGGGGAGCGGTCCACGTGCTTTAGACCACTCGTATATCATCGATAAATCTTCATTTACAGAAGCAATTGTTGTATCAATATCTTGCGGGCGACTAGCATTACAAGGTCTGATCTGGACGTATTAGTAAAGCTGCCTGTCCAGAATGAATAATAATGATAAAAGTGATCAGTACTGTGTCATCTGTCAAAAACACATTTAAAATAATAAGTTTTGGAAAAATCAATATTATGCAGGAGGTCTAAGGAAAATAAAAAAACAGGGTCTACGGGACAAAAAAGTTTGGGTACCTCTGGTTTACATTGTATTGCTCTTACGTCTCTCGTAATGCTATATCCCTCCCTCCCAGCAGTGTTGGCTTGCTCCAATGCTGCTAAAACAAAATTGGGTTTTTGACTGCAAGTCGTATTACATGCCAGGTATATTATATGTCCACCCTATGTATACTCGTATATTATATGTCCACCCTAGAACGGGCTACTCCCAGTTGGGTGACCGAATCAAATAAGCAAAAGGTTAAGGTTTTACCATTCGGTTCCTGTCATTTTTGTAAGCAAACTCAATGTTTTATAGTAATAATTTTTTTAATAAATAAATAAATAAATGTCAATAACGTTGACGAGATGATTGATTTTTAAAATTGGTAAGAAATCAAATTGCATGATCTGTCGAAATCAGACATTAACATGTGGGCAGGTTTTGCTCTTATGTAGACAGGGCAGGACATTATAACATGAAAAAACACTAAAAGCGTATTATTTTCAATGTAAATAAATAAAAATTTATTAGTCACGATACCAAATAAATACATTTTAATTATTTTAATTTGAAGTACCGATTTGATAAGTTAAGTTATGCTAAGCTTAAGTGCTGACATAAATTTTGATATATTTAGGATTATCTATTTGTTAAAAAATAGAGTATTGTAAGGTCATTTTAGTGATAATAGACATGATTGTTTTAACAATTTGGTTGGTTCAACGAACCGGATCCAAGCCGTATGATCAAAGTCCCCTGCCGACGAATCGTGACTCCCCAAAGATAGCAGGGTTAAAAAAATGTATGATAGAAGTACTCGTATAATATTATCCTGTATTTTATGAATACCGATCAATGATGACATTTCTGGAAGGACCACGTGTTAGGATATGATATAGGGAGCTAGTAGGCCCAGTGCAATTGGCCATTATGACTGATTGGCCCGTATTCCGTTTCTCGCAGGTGCCTAGCTTGGGGTCTAAAAACGCGCTAAAACGACGCCTAATTTTGAACTGATATTTCCGTATTCCCTTTCATTGGTCCTAACTGGAGCGGGCTTATTTAGCGCTCACCAGGTGCTGAAATTGACGTTAAGCACTGTCTAGACCCTTTTACGTTTACTGTTTCTACACGTGTCATGGCGGATGGTTCCTGTTTAAATCGAGTAGTCTGCGTCTGACAACGGTGTAAGTCTTGTTTCTCTCGTGATTTTCGAAGACTTTTTTGTCGCGATTTTAAAGATATTTTCTCAGAATTGGCTTCTAAATTGAAGAAGGGAGGATGAGCGATTACCGTAAGTATAATAATAATAATAATAATAATAATAAAACGTCTTATTCTTAGGAAAAGGCGAGCTTAATTGTCAATTAATATCTATAGATAATCGTAAATGTTTTATAATATCTATATTGTGTTCTGAAAATCCTGTGTCAATATTTTTTGTAGGTTATGATTAATAGTCTTGTATGTATATCCTACTAATATTATAAACGCGAAAGTTTGTATGTATGTATGGATGTTTGTTACTCTTTCACGCAAAAACTACTGAATGGATTTTGATGAAACTTTACAATAATATAGCTTACACATCAGAATAACACATAGGCTATAATTTATAAAGATATAGTGTGAATTATCTAAAATATAACGATAACTGTCAAATAAGTAGGAAAAAATCTAAGAAATTGATATTCGAAATTTAAATTCTAAGCGTCAAAATATATTTTGAAAATTTTCTCCTACTATCCAACTCTATCCTACTAATATTGTAAACGCGAAAGTTTGTATGTATGTATGGATGTTTGTTACTCTTTCACGCAAAAACTACTGAATGGATTTTGATGAAACTTTACAATAATATAGCTTACACATCAGAATAGCACATAGGCTATAATTTATAAAGATATATGGTTTTCTATCATCATTATCACAATTTTCCATCACCACGCGGGTGAAACCGCTGGGCGCAGCTAGTATATATATATTTGCCTTGTGTATGATAAAAAACTTTGTATAAGTATTTGTATATTTTAAAACAAACGAAGACGTGGCAACAATCAGCGTGCGGTTACGAGACGACGGCGCGCGGCGGGCGGGCGAGGGAGTGACAGATCTCTCAAAATTAAGACCCCGCTTTGGAAAGGCCATAGACATGGCATAAAATGTTAAGATTTAAGGTCTGTTCTTAATTTTAATGAAATGGGATACCAATAAAATAACGAAGGTGCTTAAGTTCCTAATTTTTAGCACCAGCTTAGTTTAAGCCTGCGAGAAACGGAATACGGGCCATTGTGTATAGGGTCGCCCCAATTCACGGGTTAGCACCCACCTGAAAGCCTCCAAGTAAAAGTTCGAGCACGGGAAGGACTCTTGCCCTTAGGTCAGTTCTCCTGGGAATCGTTCTTTGGGCGCTCCTGGACTGTTTGCGCAACAACTAGAGCTGTCAACTACAACGAGCGAACCCGTCACCATAACGATATTAGATCGTTCTCGTGAGGTGAGCGTAGAAGACTTGGGACGAAAACAGTCTACTGTCTAGTTACGCCACTCGCCCGTAAGAAGCCAACGCCTTACCGCGAGATAACCAGGTTAATCACCAAACCGGTTGACACTCGCGACCTTACTTCCAGTTGCAGCCAGATTACTGCGGTCTCGCGACTGGTTACAGGTTCGAGGTCGCTTGCGCAGTCCTCTCCCTTACGTAGCGGTAATACGGTATCTACCGAATCTATCGCGAAGCACGGCATTATTTGCCCGGCTTTTCACCCGGACTCGGGTAGCTGATTGATCGTTTCAAGAGCAGTTGCCGTAAGGTTAACAACTACCCCTGCTCTATAGTCGATACTTAAGTCTCAAACTTTTTAATAAATTGCCTGAAAGATTAAAAACGATTAAAAACATCGATATTTTCAAGAGATCCATCCGAGTCTATCTGCTTAAAATCAACATGTATGCTCATAACGACTTCTTAAAATATTTTGAAAATACATAGCATCGTATCTACCCATTTAATCTAATACATATTATTTACCGTTAATAGTTTTGTTGTAAACTGTTATGATATGGTCTTTGTTTTTGTAAATTGGTAAGTTTAAAGTTATATATTGTATATCATCTCTTGGATAAATTGAATAACTAGTTTAAGATTAATTAATGTCATTCCTACACAATTGTTATGGTTGTATTGGAAATAAATACTTTTATCATATCTTATCTTATCTATAGGAGACAGTACTGTTTTCAGACTCCCCCGGCTGTCGGTCGGAATGGCTGACGACGCACGGTACGGAAGCCGTCCAGGAGCGCCCGAAGGTTGACTCCTAGAGGAAACTGGCCCGCAGCACTACTGCAGGCTGTCGGATGGGTGTTGACCTGTGAGTTCGGTCGATCCTAAGACATGGGTCATAATGGCTCAACTACATTAAGACCATTAGCCCTCGAGGCATGCCGGGAAAGTCCGGGGGTGATATAACCGATTTTTTTATCGATATATTAGCAAATTTTTAAAACAAGGACTAAGTCCGGGTGGTCGAACGACTGGCCACCCCTAGATTATAATCATCATTCCTTAAATCCCAAACTATTGATGACAGAAATATCATTGCAATTTATAGAGCCCTTTCGTTAACACTTAATTTATCAAATTCCAAAAAGGGATCAAGATCTTTTTCGTTTTCGCTTTTGGGCGACAAGAGGTCATTGCACTAAGTTAAAACAGGCTACCAATTACTAATCGGCGAGATCGAGGAATTTCAATTAACCCGAACGCCAAATTTATTAAAATTACATCTCCCAAAAGAATGCGAAAAAGAAAAGTTCGGGTTCAGGACACAGATGCAGGACCGTATTCGTTGGCGTTAATATTATAAGGGGAGGGAAGGGAAGAAGGGGGGGGGGGGGGGGGGTGGAGCAGGCATGTTAAGAGAAAGTTAATAAGAATAAGAATAAATTTAATTTCGTAAGTAATGTAACAAAACGTAATTTACAAAGTCTGCCTAACTAGGCCGAAGCACGTACCAAGGTAGACTCGACTAGGTCACTTGTAAGTTTTATATTGTGCGCACACTTATTAAAGTACTATTACTGAGAAAAAGAAAATATAAAAAAATAAAGAAAGTAAATCTAATAACTCTAATAACTACGTAGTATGAATTTCAAGAGTTATTTTAACGATATCTAATACCTAATTCATAATCATGTTGAAAAATAAAAAAGTAATAAGAAATCACAATATAACCAGTAAAAATATTATTAAAATAATAATATTAATAAAATACAATAACATTATAATTGCAATGATAATCAGTAAATAGAGAAAAATAACATAGAGGTATTATTTTAAAAAATAAAAGAGCCAGTAATAAGAAGTAGTAATTAAAATAGTCATGTTGCTAGTCAATAAATAATACAGAAAAAGATAATAATAATCCTAGAAGCCACAAATAAAAAGAGAAGATTTAATTGTCAGGTTAAATCCTACTACTATTATAAACGCGAAAGTTTGTAAGAATGTATGTATGGATGTTTGTTACTCTTTCACGCAAAAACTACAGAATGGATTTTCATGAAACTTTACAATAATATAGCTTACACATGAGAATAACACATAGGCTATAATTTATAAAGATATATAGTTTTCTATCATCATTATCACAATTTTCCATCACCACGCGGGTGAAACCGCGGGGTGCAGCTAGTATTATATACTAGCAGCGCCCCCGCGGTTTCACCCGCGTGGTGCTGAAAATTGTGATAATGATGATAGAAAGTATTTTATATTTTATATTGTTTTTTATTATTCTGCTATCGGGACGGAGACAAATCCAACAAAAAAAAAACATGAAAATCGGTCCATCCGTTCTCCAGTTATAAGTGTTAGAAATTTTATTATAAATTATACGTTATATACGTGTTATACATTATATATATTATTCATTATATACATTATTTTAAATAATATTCCATTATACATTATATACGGTTTTTGAGGCGCACGCCAGAATAGCTCGCAGACGGCAGATTTTCCTACTTACTTGATACTTATCGTTATATTTTGGATAATTCACACTATATCTTTATAAATTATAGCCTATGTGTTATTCTGATGTGTAAGCTATATTATTGTAAAGTTTCATTAATATCCATTCAGTAGTTTTTGCGTGAAAGAGTAACAAACATCCATATATACATTCTTACAAACTTTCGCGTTTATAATAGTAGTAGGATATTAGGAATGACCTACAGCAACTTCTTTTTTACCTTGAGAAGCTTACTTTGAAGCTTTTGAATAATGTTTGGTAAAAAATGTCAAAACATTAAAGAAAAAAAAATCCTTTGTGTCACCCCAAGACTTTCCCGGCAAGTAGCTAAGGACTGTTTCACTTGAATATTATTACATCCCCCCGATAGCAAAAGTGTTTTCGTCCGAAACCTTACCTCTCCATAGTACTTGGATAACTATTTAAGCACTCTAGATAAAACGGGATAGGAATCCACCGAAGAAGTAGACTATATCGGAAAAAGAAGAATATTTTCTTCCGAAACTTCATACATTCTGAATATTTGGGTATCTATAAAAACACTCTAGATAAGGCGGGATAGGAACCCACGGAAGAAAAAGAATATCGGAAGAAGAAGAAAATTTAGTCCGAAACTTTATGAAACCTGAGTACTTGGTCTATTGTCTTCGAAGTTAAACCATTCTAGATAAGGCGGGATAGAAACCCACGGAAGAAGAAGAATATCTGAAGTAATGAATATTTTAGACCCCTGCCACCCCCGCCGCAAGTCTAGTATTTTTGTAGTATTTCCGTGGTATTAAAATGGCTCTTTTCGTTCTTCTTCAGACCATGACATATCTGCAAGGATCAGTAAGACAATGAAAAATATGCAAGAACAAGGCTGGTGCTGTTCGTCAGTAGTGCAAGGACACAGCGACATTGAATTCGACAAAAGTCACAGCCAAAAAACCTTGGGTTAATAAAACAAATAGATGCTTACGCAAGCGTGCATCATATATAATTTGCCTTAAGTAATTTATATGTTCTTTACGCGTGCTTAAGCATTATCATCGTTAGATGCTTGTCATAATGACAACGATTGCAGGAAAGTTACGAAAACATTACAAAAATATATGTTAATTAGTATTCAGTTATGGGTAATTCGTTTACGCTTCAGGTGCCTATCGGAGGTAAAATCGTGTCAATTGTGCCAGTTTATATTTGCTTCGATTACTTAGTTTTGTTATTCATGCAAAATGTCGACATTCTGATAGGTAACTTCCTAACGCTATGAAATCGGGCATTATGATTATTAAGGCCCCCCGTGTCAGGCAAAAGGAACTTCCCGTGAGGGCGACATTAGAATTTTTACAAATTATTTTCCTAAAGGGATAAATATAGGTCACAGGTAGTTAAGAAAAAAGGTGCGACGCGACATAAACAAGCGTATTCTTAGTAACGAGAACTCAATCGACGAAATTCGCTAAAAATGCTTTTCCTGAAAGGATCATAATAATCGCTATAGAAATATAGAATTATCGGTTGTGTCACCTAAAGACATTTCCGGCAGGTAGCCAAGGACTGATTTCATCTGAATATAAATTTCATAAATAAAATCGATTAGCGCCATCCCTCGGCCGGCGGACGAACACGGCTAGGTTTCGTTGCAGCCACCTCGGGTGGCGCGGTTCGTTTCTAGGCGAAGTTGGGTCAAGCGCAAACAGATAGCCTTAATATTTAATTAAAATGTATAGCAGAATTTAAATATTATTAGTTTAGCTTGTATATAATGAGATATTCCACGCATTTGGCCGCAATCTTGGAGGAATACACGCACACAGAGAGACATGCACACAGACAGACAGGCACAGACAGACTTAAATCTGGAAATGATCTTAATCGTCTCAGGGATGCTCAAAATGGATATTTCCCAACAAGTATGTGAGATATTTCAACCAAAATTTTACAATGTGATTTCGGCCTAAGATTTGTGTTGTCCACCCTAGAACGGGCTAGTCCCAGTTGGGTGACAGAATCAAATAAGCATAAGGATAAGGTTTTGCCATTTGGTTCCTGTTAGTTTTGTAAGAAAAATCAATGTTTTTGTTCAAGTGTGCTAAAAGAACGATAGAACGCAACAAAAAATAATAGCGTTATTCATTGTTTTTTTGAATCTCTAACAGAGAGAATCAAAAACCATTTCACAATAACCGTTTTGCGACGTGCTCAATATGCAACTACTCAAAAATAACATTAGTATTAAATACAACCCCTTTTTCAGGTAAAGACGAGAACGTCATTTTGTGAAAATTTAACCATTGTCCACTCTTCTAATTGTTTCCCAACCCAGGAAGGTTGCAGAAATGTCTAATAAAGTTTTATGACTTCTCCGATGAATGAACAAGCCCGACAAAAAAAAGGAATGGGCTCACTTAGTTACTTTCAAAAATACGACACCTCGTTTATTTTGTGGGTAACTGTTCGAAGACTTTTTCACAGTAGTGTATGTATTGTTTAATTTTTTGGGAAATTTTGGATCAAAAATAAGATATCTATGTATAATAAACCTCGTAATTCGAGCTTACTATTTAATAATAACATGTGAATATCATTTATATAAAAACATCAAATAAATCATGTCGAGTAAGTCAACCAACCCCGTGACCTCTGTTGTTTGGGATAGTTTAGTGGGTACTGGGTAGATTAGACACAATAAAATATTTAAGTTCAAATAAATGGTTGATTAAATAGAAAAAATAGGAAAAATATCAAACGAAAACATCAATTTAAAAAAAAATACACGTAATTTATATACATAGTAAAAAACGCATGCATAAATATACCTATAATTATATAGAAGATAAGTAATAATAGCATCTACTGACAAGAAACTTTTGGAGTATGTTTTTATTAAAATTGTAGTTTATAGTCTCTAATTTCTACCTTTGACCTTAAGATAACTTTATTTTCATTTTTCTGATTTTGCTATGAATTTAGTTACTTTTAGTATGGTATAGATAATCGTCCTACTCGAGCAGACGAATAATGTTCATTTTAAAACATATACAGGTAAGTTTTATTTTATTGGCTTCCTTGAAGTGGGTGAATCAGTACGAGCAACTAAGCAATTTTGATAAAAAAATGTGTAAAAAAACAGAAAAGATGAAAATTTGAAAAAAATATTTTCCTGGAAAACAGTATAAAAAGCTTCAAGTACGCTGCACCATCTAGCAATTACAGGTAACTTAGTAGGTAAAATATAGCGATAATTGTTTATTTGCGATATTTTACCTACCGCTAGATAACGCAGCGCTCTCAACGCTTCTCAAAACGTATACTCAAAAGTTATACGTAACAAAAAAAAGTTATAGTTATTTTTTGTTACGTATACGTAACAAAAAAAAAACAAAAATGAAAAACATATTGTAAAAAATATATACATATATATATAAATATATATATATATATATATATATATATATATATATATATATATATATATATATATATATATATATATATATATATATATATATATATATATATATATATATATATATATATATATATATATATATATATATATATATATATATATATATATATATATATATATATATATATATATATATATATATATATATATATATATATATATATATATATATATATATATATATATATATATATATATATATATATATATATATATCGCATTTTCTTAATCTAAAGTTGTTTATTTATAGGATATAAGGATGTCGGTTAATTAAAACTTCCTGTATATACGATCCAGGTAAAAAGGGGAGGCGGGGGGGAGGGGGGGGGGGGGGATGGGTATTTAAAAAAATTATTTTGGATCTTATTCGTATCTATTGCGATTCTTGTTATTTCATTCCATTTAATGGTTTTAATACCAGTCAGGTTCACAGACCTATATAAGACTATATAATATATAGTCTTATATATACTATATAATATAAGACCTATATATACTATATAATATATACTATATAATATAAGACTAAATAATATATATAATATATAGAACTATATAAGACTATAAATATATAAGACTAAAGACTAGAACTAGTATAAATATATAAGAATAAATATGCAGAACTAGTATAAGTACCTATAAATATAATTACAAGCTTTATTTTAACTTGAAATGTTCGTATGTAGGTATGTTGTCCGCTATATAATTTCCAAATCATTTTTCAATCACAAAATAGTTATACATTTTTGGATACCTTTTCTTACAAATAGAAAATAACGCCTCTGTTTATATGTTTTGTCATTTCTGTTGCGTTGTAAACAAGATGGATCGCATTCCTTTATATAAAAACCTCTAAAGTACGTTGTCGGCTTGCTTAGTCGGCCGAAATAATTTAGTGGAATGGAGATCTCATTACACCAACTGGAATGACCGTCAATATACATGACAACCTTTCTAAATATGAGCGGGTTAAAAAGTGGACCGATGAAGATAACACCAACAAGACCGCATGGTCATTATAAAGAACATATTATACTGTATAATATTCGATTCGTTTTAGCTTCAATGCAATTTTCAAAATATGAAATTGCTTTTTTCACTTATGTACTTAAGTCATTTTGAACTTAATGAATTCATTTCTTAAATTCAAAGCAATAACATTTATTATAGACATCAGTTATTCATTTTAATTTCCCGGCCTGCTCGGCAGGAGGGAATTAAATGTGAACGCGCATTTTTTTTTCAAGATGACGTAAATATTTGTTTTGAGCCTTCCTGAGACCATTAAGAACATTTCCAGATATGTATGTCTATGTGTCCGTTTGTGTGTCTCTGTGTGCGTGTGTATTCCTTCACGTCAGCGCCCAAACGCTTAATACGATTGACATGAAATTTAGCATGCAGGCATCATTTGGTTAAATGAAGACTTCGAATGGTTTTGGTTGAAATAATTTAACCAGTGGGCGAACTAGTAATATTTCAAATTCGAAATATTGGACTCAGAATTGAAATTCGGTACATGTAAAATTTCTTATTGAAAACCAATATCTATTACAATAAAATATAGCCTATAGCACTCATCGATAACGGAGCTTTCCATTAGTGAAAGAATTTTTAAAGAATCGGATAAGTAGTTTTGGAGATTGGCCCCTACATCAGGGGCGTAGCTACCGCCGTATCTGCCGTATCAATTATACGGGGGCCCCCAACGTACGTAAGCAAATTTTTTTTTAATTTCAGAAATGACAAAAGTCAGACCTGTCACTATTGTCCATAGAGGCAGAAACTTTAGAAAAACTAAAGTCGTCATCGGCTATAAATGATTTAATAAATCAGTTTGCCGAAAAAAAGGCAAGGTGAGTGTATATTTAATTTGAATTGTTTGTAAAAATTTTGGCAAAAGTGACAGACAGATAATTAAGATGAATAAATATTTCTTTTAATTTTATGCAAACATTTTTTTTTCTTTTGTGAGACATCTTTACCCTTCTTAAGGGCCCCCAAACAAATTTTTATACGGGGCCCCGCCAAGGCACGCTACGCCACTGCCCTACATACAAACTTACAAACATTACTTCTTTATAATATAATATATAATATAAGAAAACTTCTTTATAATATAAGAAAACCTCAAAAAGACGGACTGGACTCCAGTATTACAATGTAAAGATAGTAACATTGCTGCCAACCAATTCCATGATATTCTTGCAAATTGCATTAAAATGGATACAATCGAAAAGGCATGTACTATACCCAGGTCTCGAAATAAACTATCTCCTTGGATAACCGATGGCCTGATTTTCAGCATAAGAAAGCGAGACATTATACATAAGCAGATTAAACAATGCCCTAATGATATTCAACTCTTAATGTACTACAAAAGGTATAGAAATATATGTAAAAAACTTATAACAAAAACTAGAGATAAGTATTATAGAAACAAAATAGATAGAGTAAATGGGGACAAAAAAAAAACTTGGGAAATTATCAAAGGGTTAGTGAACAAAAGAAATAATAGCTCAGATATAAAAGAGATGTATATACATAAGGAATTAAAAAAAATGGACTTACACTCTAACGATATATTGAATTACATTAATGACTACTTCACTGGTATAGGACAAGACCTAGCTAACTCTATACTGCATAAAAAGGGTATGTCTGAGAGGGAGCTAGCCTTATCAATGCATAAGCAACCGAAATTAAATGAAAAATTCGAATTATTGCAAACGAATAAAGAAGAGGTCTTAAAGACTATAAAAAGTATCAGAGACGACTGTGCTCCAGGAAAAGATGGGATCCAGGCAAAGATAATCAAACAATCTGCAGAAACATTATCCGAGCCCCTTGCTCATCTAATAAACCTCAGTTTCTTGACTGGTATATTTCCAACATGGCTGAAAAAAGCGATAATAAAACCAATATTTAAAAGTGGTAAAAAAGAAGATATAGGAAATTATCGCCCTATCTCCCTCCTCAGTGTGGTTTCTAAAGTGTATGAAAAAATATTCAAACATAGACTAACTCAATATCTAGAGACACAGAAGCTGCTATCTAATAATCAGTATGGCTTTAGACAGGGTCGGGGAACCAGTGAGGCCATCAATGCTGTCATACAATATATAGTGGAAAACATAGACAAAGGAAAAAAGGTAATTGCCACTTTCCTTGACCTGTCAAAGGCTTTTGACACAGTTTCTCATGTAATCCTCGAAAAAAAACTAACTGACTACGGAATCGATGGGGTGGCCTTAAAATGGGTTCGGAGTTACCTAGACGGGAGGACTCAGAGTACAGTAATTGGTCGACAAATAAGCGAAGCGACTAACGTGTCATTCGGTGTCCCTCAAGGTAGTGTTTTGGGTCCAATTCTCTTTTTAATCTACATCAACGAATTGTGCGAATTACCTGTTAATGGTAGAATTGTATCCTTCGCGGACGACACTGTCCTTCTTACTGCGACTAATAATTGGAATGATACTTTCTTCAAAGCTCAAAGTAACTTGGAACTGGCTAAAACTTGGATCGACAACCATATTTTAACACTAAATGCTGCGAAATCAAAATTTATCACTTTCAGCTTGCGGGGAAATCCCAGCCAGGTTCTCAACCAAATACTTGCCATTCATACCGACAAATGCTTGGATAAGAATAGATGTGTATGTACCAAATTAAGCAAATCTGCAACAGTCTCCTACTTAGGCATAACGGTAGATGAGAAGCTATGTTGGGAAAATCAGATTGCAAATTTGAGTTCGAGAATTAGAAAGCTGGTTTATGTATTTCTTCGGCTGCGCAACATTCTGTCCAAAACAATCATAAGAATGGTATACATGGCCTTGTGTCAGAGTATTTTGTCCTACGGAGTCGCGGCATGGGGCGCTACTACTAATGATAATCTGGATAGATTGACAAAAGCGCAGAAATTATTATTGAGAGTAATTCACAGGAAAAACCGGCGTCATCCATCTGCCTTGTTATTTTCCCAATCCCATGTGCTATCAGCTAAACAGTTATTCATTAAGCAAGCGCTTCTTACATTCTACAAATCTAGAGATGACCATGCCCGAACTCAAAACAATCTGAACACAAGAATGTCCGCGAGTATCAATTATATAATTCCGTCAGTCAAGACAACATTTGCCCAGAGACATATATTCTACATAGCCCCAAAATTATATAATTCCCTTAGTGAAGGCATGAAAAATTATCCTAACATAAAAATATTTAAAGCAAACCTTAATAGATGGCTACTTAACAAGGGATATGTAAAATCTGATCAACTTCTTTGCAACGCACGACAATTTATTTAGTATCACTTATCTATTTTTCTTAATTTAAATTTTATTAAATTACAACTATAAATGTATATATTTATTACATAGCTATATTTTTTATAAAATTGGTATAATTATGTGTATATACAGGTGGTGGGTCCAAATAATTTATTAAAAAAAAAACACTTCATTTCTTAAAATTGCATAAAATTATGCACATCTAGAGACGGGCCAAATTATCGCCTAGTTAGATGTGCTATTGGCAGTAAAGGTCATGTAAGATGTGTTAAACCTCCCTATATTAATTATTAAATAATTTATATAATTATTATAATATTACATGACCTATGAATGAACTGTATACCTAATCCTATGTACCTAAATAAATAAATAAAAATAAATAATATTAGTATAGATAAGTCTCGTTACTACTCTTTACTTCAAATACAATACAAGTAGGTAGTGAAGAATTTAACTATTAGGTTGTCAAAAAAAAATTATCTTAGAAAATTACATTAGAAATCAAAATAGACAATTATTGGGAAACTACTAAAAGTTATTCATCGTAAAGACTTGAAACTCTTTACACTACACTCTAACGCACTGCTCTCTCTGTCTCGTTCACATGAACTATTTCCCAATGTTTACGAAGAAATGCAATCGAGCGCACAGTCAACTGTTTTGTTTGTTTGTTTCTACTCTTCACTGTGAAATATCACAATGGGCGGATTTATTACCATACGACATTCTCTCACAACCAACCCTACTATAAAAGGCTT
Source organism: Micropterix aruncella (assembly GCA_944548615.1). Classification (NCBI taxonomy): domain Eukaryota; kingdom Metazoa; phylum Arthropoda; class Insecta; order Lepidoptera; family Micropterigidae; genus Micropterix; species Micropterix aruncella. The sequence goes on from OX155966.1 coordinate 13,587,272, forward strand.
GTATGTATTCGTGTGACGTGTGTAACTAAGTGTCTTGTTATTGCATTTAATCGACAGAATTGAAAATCCGATTCCGTTAATTTTATATAAACTGAAAATGGTGATACTGCCTGGACTCGAACCCGGAACCATACCTA
>OX155966.1:13587608-13610309 GCA_944548615.1 Micropterix aruncella
ACCTAGTTCCTGGTTCCTAGTAGTTTCGTGTATCTTGGGTGGTATTAATCAATATTCACTCTGGCCTGCCCAACTCACGGTTTAACTCATATCCGGTAGTCGAGGGACTTAACCTGTCACGGCCGCTGTGACCTACTGCCGCGGCTGTATTCGAAGGCGGTTGTGATCGTAAGTTTGCGGATTCTGGAGAACAAACATCTCGGGCGGTACTGGGCGGTTGGTGCACTGTCCAGTTTGCTAGACACGCTGCCCATCCGGCGAACAACCGGGGGGTCTGAAAACGTACGTTTCCTACGAGAGCGGGTGAAGTTGTTGGCCACCCGGATCCCGAGTGACAATGACGGGCAAAAAGCGCCTCGGTCCGGGATATATTAAAAAAATAATTTACCGCTTACGTCAGGTAAAGACCGCGCAAGTGATCTCGAATCCATGACCGAACTGGAGGACGGAGCAATCAGGCCATATCTAGTAGTGAGGGCGCGAGACTGCCGCCGGTTTCACTTTTTAGTGCCACGCGGTAAGGCGTTGGACTCTCACGAACATGCTAGCGTAGTTAGACGGTAGTAATGGGATCTCCCTAAGTCTCTACGTTCACCCGACGCGGTGTTAGACCATCCTGGGATTCCGCGTTAGCTTGTACATAGTATCTGACAGCACTTAAGACCTTGTTCCTCACAAATTTTTTTTCACGATTAGCCGATTCTAGCGCAGGCAATTTGCAGCCAGTCCAGATACTTACTTTTATTTTTAGTTAGATATGTAAAATAATGGCCAATAATTTTTCAACACGCTACGAATCCTTCAGCGCAGCATTCTGCATCATTCTGACGAAATTGCTGAGATTTCGAGTAAAACAATACTATTGCAAACCGATATACCTAATTGTTAAGATGAACTAAAGAACAGAACACGAACGCAAGTCGATGCACTCCAATGGAGCGAAGGACTTCAACTTAAGTACCTAAGTTTAGTATTTATTAGTGGGTAATCTACATTAATTCAAACACGCTTAAGATGCGCGGAATTCAGGTCGGCTGCTGCAAATTCTATTGTTTAAACATATAAATGAAATTTCTTAGAATACTATTCTTTGTACATAATTTAAATTTCGATTATTGTTTTGTGTTGAAAAAGGGTAGTTGCCTATGATCATATGATATTCGTTTTATACTTTTGCCCACCAACCAACGAGATGGGAAAGTATTCTGTACGCGATTTTTTTTTTTGAGATGAAGAAGGAAATATCCATTTCGACCCCCCCTCGAGACAATTATATTTCCAGATAGAGACTATTTCCCAGATAGAAGTATGTACTCGTGTATTCCTCCAAAATAGCGCCCACGCGCTAAATCCGATTAAGCTGAAATTTGGCATTCTCGCATCATTTGGTGATGGCAAGAGTTGAAAATGCTGTGGTTGAAATCGGTCCACCAGAGGGTGCACTAATCATAATTTAATATCGAAATATTGGAGTAAGAGACTTAAAAGTTGGTACACCAGATGCCTTGTTGAGCCGAAATCATACTGTAAAATTTTTCGTTGGAATATTTCACCTCACGAAATCTGTTAGCGGTTGGCCCCATCACCCACCCATAGCCGAGAAACGAACCGCGCAGCCCGAGGCGGTTTGCAACGGAACCTAACCGGATTCGTCCACCGGCCGAGAGAGGTCATCGAGAGAGGGCGCTCATCAATTTTCTTTATGAAATTAATATTCAGATTATATCAGTCCTTGGCTACTTGCCTGGGATTTTTTTATTTACATCTTTGGGAAAGTGCCAAAGCAATGGACACAAAAAATGTTTATTGTTGATTAGTATTGTTAAATAAAGATACCCTTTCCAAAATTATGGTTTCGCTAATATTGAAATTCAAAGACATAACATACAAATTTACCTGGAAAATTTGGTTGCGGTAACATTTATTGGGCTGTTGTCAAGGTACATCTTGTGGGAATAAAAAACTTAATTGACCTTCTCAGGAAGGTAAGCTAGATATCCTCTTATTTCCCGCATAATAGAAATTCGTTTCTGTTCTTTATTGTGATATTCCACAATTGGCGAGTATATGCAATCCTACTATGAAGTGTTTATATGTATATGTGGGTGTAATATGCAAGTCTGTGTCTTGTGATTGCATTCTATGGACAGAATTGAAAATGAAATTCCGTTAATTTTATCCCAAAGGGAAATGGTTACTTAGCCGGAAATCGAACCCGGAACCTTACGATGTAAGATCAGGCCACTTAACCACTATGCCTTGTAAATGAAATACTTTCATATACAGATCTTCGCGCCTATTTAGGAATTGTTGTGGAACGTATGTAAAACTTTAAAATAATTTTGTAATTTATCGATCACGAATAATTTTTAAATCAGAATGAGAATCTTAATATAGAGCAAAAAATATAATTTTTGTTTAAAAATATACCGTATTTTTGTTTTCAAAATATCGCAAATGACCAACGAACTCTGGTGATTTTAAATAAATAAATAAAATATTTATGTCGACTTTTTCATTTTTTTTTCTTTTAGTACGTTTTTAAGTACGTATGATTTCTGAGTTAAATAATAAAATATTAAAAATTTTGGAAAAAGTTGCAACTTTGCATCTTTATGGCCAACAAGGGCACGTATATCCCATGAATTTAAACTAAATGTATTGAATTATTTTTTACAGAGCTTGACATACATGCTATTTAAGTCACCCTTTAGCAGTTTTATATATCAAAAATTTCCATACTCTATCGCAAAACTTATGGTCCTCAATTAAATGACAAAGAATATTGTAAGTAATAATGCAAGGAAGTATTGATTTTCGCCGAAAACCGGAAATAAGAAGGATATTTTAACTCAAGGACCTAAGGGAGTGGTAGCTATCGACAAAATACAACATTTCTGTTTCGTTCTTAGATATAATGATTGTAAAACCTTTAATAGAAGACGGCACTACCAGAAGAATATTTTTTCGCAACGCATTCCATACATGTTTATTATTTTTGTTACACGTAATTGTAAAATAATGATTTTAAACGATATATTTTAATGCCATCTTATACTAAATATAATTGTATGTCAAGAACATAACAATATGTATTTAACTAATGTCGATTTTCAACAAATTCGCATTCTACATTTATTAAATCGACTTTATATACTGCAAATTGTAATTATTTGCTTGCTGCAAATCTTGTGTTGTAAACATTTAGTTAAATCACAGAATGATATATGGGACAGTCGTTTTCAAAGAGTTTTTTATAAAATTTGCGATTTTTAATTAGCCTTTCTTTCTGCCATTAGTCGTTTTGTAAGATGTTTTGGATTTAGAAATTTTGAATAGAAAATGCCTTTTGTTTATCTCAATTAGATCACTCACATAAATTTGGTAAATTGGAGCCATTACAAGCGAAATTATACAACACCTCATCTAGAGAAAATGAAGGATTTAGGCCGTTGTTTATTTATTGATTTATTTACTTAATTAATTAATAACCTCATTTACAATGCATATTGGTGTTAATGACCACGGCCGATATGAACATTAGTATATGTGTGATGCTGCAGCCCAACTAAATGTTTACAGTTCATGGCGGCCATGTTGTTTTGACGGCGTCTGTCAAATCTGCCGTTTATTATTCAGTCACTGATATCAAATCACCATGGCAAGATAAACGATTGAGCAGCATGTAAAGATTTTATTATCGAAAGGAGTGTTCGTTAGTGAATGGTTATATCTCGTGGAGGTGACGGGAATTGGCCACCAAGATCTTGCGATTTGACCCCGCTAGACTTTTCCTTGTGGGGTTTTCTGAAGTCGCAGGTCTATGCCAATAAATCGCCATCGACCGATGCTCTCAAAGTCAACATAACCCAGACAATCGATCAAATTCAGCCAAATCTACATGGCAGAGTCATTGAAAATTGGACCTCCGGATCCGTGCCATTTGTACGATGTTATATTCCGTACATACATGGGCCTTTCAAATAAAAAATGAATTTCGTTAATACCTCACACACAGACTGACAACAGACTGTTACACAGATTCATTACCAATAATAATAGTAGGAAAAAAATATAATGCGGAACATAGATAAATTAAAATAGAATAGGGAAAATAGATAATCGAAATAAATTAATTAAAATTGTAAATCGGCACCGATGTAAAATTATTTATGTTCACTGGAAGTGCTATGGCCTGCGATGGCCAACCCTTCCAGTGTAATACTAACGCAGTTTATGCATGGACACCCTCTGAACCTGATAAGTAAACAAGGTCGACTACACAATTGATGTATGATTACTCCATCGCTGGGTGTATGTTCGAGGCCGTCCACATATTACGTAATCACGTTTTTGGGACTTTTTACCCCCTCCCCTCTCCCCCCCCCCCCCTCCCCCCTCCCCCCCCCCCCTCCCCCTCCCCCTCCCCCCTCCCCCTCCCCCCCTCCCCCCACAAGATTACGTAATCAACCGAATTTGCGGAAAGTGTAAAGAATCGTGAACCCAGCGTCTGTAAAGTGTTTGTTTGAAGACTCTTCCACAATGAGGCAGAACTCCGGATCATTCGTATTTCTTTTTAAATTGTCTCCACTCCTCATCGGCCCGCCGTTAAACCTCAGGTTACGAGATGAGTGAAACCGCATTGGCGTACGTACTAAGAAACTCCATATGTAAATCCGCCATAGTTGATGCGCCACACAACCACGTTAATCTTTCCGCGATGGAGTTGGAGCAGGCAGCGGCGCGCCTGCCGTGCCGTGCCGCCGCGACGCAGAGCGGCCTGAATCACTCAATCGCAGACGAGCGCGTGGACTATCAAGCACATCGCGCGAAGGGGTATCTTCGGAGCGGCACTGCAGTATTTCCGTGCAGGTTTAGACCAAAAAAATTGCGATGCATTGACCAAAGTTGATTACGTAATCAGGACAGACACCCCCCCCCCCCACGTAATCAAGCGTAAGCCTCAGCTCCAACCCCCCTCCCCCTCGGTCATTACGTAATATGCGGACGGCCCCTTACTTAGTACAACAATCCATCACTTTTTAAGGGGCTCTCTAGACGATCAAGCATGCTTGTGAAGCTTCGCGTCGCGGGCTGGAAGGGGATCGTAAACCGCAGGAATTATTCTAATATATTTTTTAAATTTTACTAAAAATACCTAATTTTGTAGTTTATACCAGGGAGTCGCGTTAATTAGACGTAATTGATTTATGAATGGCGCGACTTCCTGCTATAAAAACTACAAAATTAGACATTTTTAGTAAATATTAAAAAAAAAATATTTGCATATTTCCTGCGGTTTACGATCTCCTCACAGCCCGCGACGCGATGCTTGATAAGTATGCTTGATCATCTAGATAGCCCCTAATAACATTCAGGTTAATAACCACATTTATAACATTAGATTGTTAGAAGGTGTTCGGATATGAATGCAGTTTTCTGAAATCCACATGAAGTTTCTTAAATCCTCATATTGGAGAAATTTCGAAAGTGGCTTTTAAAAGTATCTTTATGTCAATCAGTAGAAGTTTTATCCATGTTTATATCCTGCTACATTTATTCTAGGCCTGTTTATTTAGTCACTCTCGCTCAGAAGAGAAATTCTGAAGAGAGAAGAGAACGTCCATATATTTTGAATTAATCCGTGTCGGTCTCTTCGTGCCCAATAATTATAATTCTGTGCCTCCTGTGCAAAATGATTTAACTAGACTTATATTATAATTGCGTTTTTAATGGATCCATATGTAAAAAAAAGGCGATTTTTTGGTCTAACTCACTTGTTGATATCTCTGTTACTAATGGAGATAGGTTGATACAACTAGCACATTTTTTGGACTTTTATTCGAATGTTTCGTGTCTAGTGATTTATCATGAGTTGTATACTATGAGATAAAACCGATTTAACTACATTTATTGGCGTAAAAAGATTTAATCAATGTTGTATCAAAATAGCGATTAAAATTTTCCACACTTTTTCTTGTATTTTGTTAAAACTAGAGTTAGCCCAAATAGTACCAATACGTTCTGCATTAAATTCTGGTACAACTCGAGGTATAAAAACATTAATCTTCCAATAATTTTCAGTATTTTTCTGTTTTACGACTGTTGCTTTAGCAGGGGGAGGGCTTCGAAGGGGGAGTGAATGGGTGGCAAGGTGAACGCTCACATGTGGCAAGACAGCTGTCCTAAACCTACCACAGCCGGTTCGTAAGTCCGGAATCCACTGCTCACCCCCCAGAAGTGTAAAAAAAATAGTATTATGATGGGCCCGACTCCGGTCGGTGAATTCCATGGCAGCTCCGTTTGTATTTATTTATTAATATTAAATATAATGTTACTATTAAAATAAAATCACCAAATATCAATTTTCACCGGAAGCTTTTTTTGTGTTTAATGATATGATTTAATTTAAATCATTAGACACGTCAAAAAAGTCAAATTAAAAACAACATTTGGTACAACTCTTATATTTTTTTAGTTTTTCTGATATTCTACCCCATAAAAATTAAAAAAAATATTTGCATCATTAAATCATACATTTTCATGCTTCATAATTCTTTAATGCTTTTTGGCTAGCTAATACAGGTAATGAGAAATATATTTTTTAAATTTGTTTTTGCTCTCCAGAAAAGTAGTGATTTTCGAGTTAAATCGTTTTGCACAGGAGGCACAGAATTGTTCTCGTAGACATCATCTGTACTGTTTGCGGATTCGTTCTCATGCATCAATATTGATATGTGGCATATTGACACGTGCAGTTAAGAACTTCTTTAAGTTCTGAAATGCACGTGTCAACCCATTTGGGTCGACATGTTCTATGTCCGCATCATTTTAAATTAAACGAGTGTGTGATATATTATTTGTTTATGTTTGGATCGTTCTTTCTATTTTTACGCTGTTTGTATTTGTTATTGTTATGACCGTATTGGCTATTGTGTTAAGTTGATTTGTGAAATAGATACAAAAATCGGATGTGTCATCCCAAGACTTTCCCGGCAATTAGCCGGAATGGACGGAAGGACGTCATTTCTTTTAATTTAAAAATCGAATTGCAAGCACAGTTAAACATTCAAATTTCGTACGAGCAACACAATGCAATGAAGACTTAAATTTCGAACATACTTCCCGCGTTATCAAACGCGCGACTGCAAAATTAATTATTTTATTCCCCCATACATTTGTATGGCGGACTTTAAGTAATATTTGTGTCGCTTGTTATGAGATTCTCGAACCAAAGTTTCACAATGGAATTTCGGCACAACATGGCATCTATGTACCGAATTTCAAGCCTCTAAATCCAATATTTCGAGATTGAAGTATGACTATCGCGCCCTCTGATATTAACCACAGTCTTTTCAACTCTTGCCATGACCAAATGATGCCTGCATGCCAAATTTCAGCTAAAATCGGATGTAGCGTTTGACGCTGTCGTGGAGGAATACACACGCACACACACACACACACAGACAGACAGACAACTAGAGTTGGCAACTACAACGGGCGAACCCGTCACCTCAGGAAGTTTTAACGATTAGTCGTTCTATCTCCCTGAAGTGAGCGCAGAAGACTTGGACAAAACAGTCCACCGTCAAGCTCCGCCACATGCCCGTAAGAGGCCAACGCCTTAACCGCGAGATAGCCAGGATTGTTACCTAGCTGCTTACACTCACACCCTTACTTCCAATTGCAACCAGATTACTCCATTCTCTCGAGGTCGCTTGCGCGGTCCTCTCCCTTACGAAGCGGTGAAACGGTCTATACCGAATCTATCGCGGACCACGGCATCCTTTGCCCGACTGTTCACCCAGGATCGGGTAGCCGATGGTCATTTCAAGAGCAGTAGCCGTAATGTCCGCAACCACCCCCGCTCTATAGGAAACAGTACTGCTTCCAGACTCCCCCGACTGTTAGTCAGAGTGCACAATCGATTGGCTTACGCCGCACGGTGCGCAGAACGTCCAGGAGCGCCAGAAGGTTGATTCCTAGGGGAAACTAGCCCTAACGCCAGAGTCCTGCCCTTCATGCGTGGTGAAGAGTCTCGCACTTCATGCGTGGAGGCCGCCGGATGGGTGTTGACCCGAGAGTGTGACCAACCCTGAACAGAATGGGTCTTCGACACAGACAGACAGACACACAGCAGACTTCAGTCTGATAATGGTCTTAATCGTATAAGGGGGGGGGGGGGGGGTGGAGGAAGGAGGGGGGGGGGGGTCAAAATGTCCGCCTATATATTATATATCCGTCTTCATCTCGAAAAAAAATCGCATCCACAATACCTTACCTCCTCGTCGGTTGTTAGGACGGTAAAGTAAAACTAGAAATACTCTTCAATTATTTTTTATTTTGAGTAAGAAATCTATAATAATAATAATAATAATAAAAATTCTTTATTGACCACAACGGGTACAAATGGCGGGCTTATTGCCATAAACGGCAATATCCTCCAGCCAACCAGCAGGTAGTAATTACGTTTGTTCGTAGCAGAACATTTTTTTAAAAATTTCCATTGACTTTAAAGAATACATATACATTGCACATACATACACATACACATACATATATACATACAATAAATAAAGTGCATAATAATATAAATGATACATAATATTCATATTATACATATACATAATAATATATAATTTAACGAGGTGTCGTATTTTTGAAAGTAATTAAGTGAGCCCATTCCTTTTTTTTGGAGTGGACAATGGTTAAATTTTCACAAAATGCCGTTCTCGTCTTTACCTGAAAAAGGGATTGTATTTAATACTAATGTTATTTTTGAGTAGTTGCATATTGAGCACGTCGCAAAACGGTTATTGTGAAATAGTTTTTGATTCTCTCTGCGGATATTAAAAAAAAAAACGAAATACAGTCGTTTAACCCTGCCGCGGAAAATTGTTTATATTGCTGTTGACCTGTGAACTCTTTTAATATATTTTATTAAAATGAATAAAATTAGTGCAATGGATCGACAAAAAAATATTACTCACCATAAAGAAGGACATTCAGTGCGAAAAATCCAACAACTGTACTGCTTTAGTAATTCATGTACCTTTCTAAATACAGTCTCTCATGAATTCTGACCAAGGGTCCAACCCCATTCACAGAAAAATACCCCTAAACCATAACAGAACCTCCCCCGTGCTTAACTGTTGCAGCCAAACACTAATGTCTTTATATTGTTCTCCGTGGCATATGCGGACGATTTGGCGGCGATTAGATCTAAAAAATTTGAATTTGGACTTGTCTGTCCAGAGGACTCTTTACCACTGCCCATGGTCCAAGTTTTATGTTCTTGAGCAAATTTAAATCTTACGAAGTAATAGTTTCCGCTTGGTCACACACCCTCGAAGATTATTTTTTAGCAGGACTTTTCGAACTGCCGATGGGGTCACCAAAACGCCGTAAGACTCATTAAGATCCTGGGCCAGATCACGGCTTGAGTTTTTTTTTGACCTCGAGGATGACACCACTTTATAGTGCTCTGATTTTTCATCAATCTTTTTAGGTCTTCCACTCCTCGGACAGTCTTCGATTTGGCCGGTATTTTTGAATTTTTTGATCACATTATAGATTCCACAAACAGGTTTTCCAGTCAGTTGTTGGATTTTTCGCACTGAATGTCCTTGTTTATGATGAATAATATATTTTTGTCAATCCATTGCACTAATTTTATTCATTTTAATATAATATATTACAAGAGTTCACAGGTCAACAGCAATATAAACAATTTTCCGCGGCAGGGTTAAACGACGGTATTTCGAATTATATTTTTTCGAATATTCGCAGAGAGAATCAAAAACTATTTCACAATAACCGTTTTGCGACGTACTCAATATGCAACTACTCAAAAATAACATTAGTATTAAATACAACCCCTTTTTCAGGTAAAGACGAGAACGGCATTTTATGAAAATTTAACCATTGTCCACTCTTCTATAGTATCCGCAGTACAAACTGGCGACTGGGGCAATTAGAGACAGTTAACATAGGAATGGTACCATGTCGATAAAATATTTATCTATACTAATATTATAAAGAGGTAAAGTTTGTGATGTTGTAGGAAGTAATCTCTGGATCTACTGAACCGATTTAGAAAATTCTTTTACCAATAGAAAGCCACATTATTTGTGAGTGTCATAAGTTATATATTAATCCAAAAAATGAAAAGACCTTTTCGTGGTAGTCGGATTTCCAAAGTAAGTCGGAGAATAAGCGGTCGAACAAAAACGTTTCTAACTAATACTGCCTTAACGATGAGAGATATATGATTAAGTTCTAGAGAAAAGTTGTAGAGCTTGATAATGCCTACAAAAAAGTCAGCGACAGCATATGTCTAACTTTTATATTATATTAATTATGAATTCTTATCAAAATAAGTAAATTTATCGTCTCAAGTGTTTAAAACAAAAGACTTTTCCCTTTTACTGCATAAATAATTAAAGAGATAATACGACATCGGTATGGAACCGTATCGTAATCTGTACTTCTGTACTAATATTATAAAGAGGTAAAGTTTGTGACATTGTAGGAAGTAATCTCTGGATCTACTGAACCGATTTTGAAAATTCTTTTACCAATAGAAAACCACATTTTTTGAGAGTGTCATGGGCTATATATTAATCCGAAAATTGACAAGACTTTTACCTGCTAAAATTAGATAGATAAAATTCCTAGATTTAGCCAAAAGCGGTGAGTAAATACCGTAATAGGTGGTAAGTAGCTAACCGATTAGGACTATTAATTGTAGTAACCGTAACAGTTCGAAACGCACTCGATCGACAATAAATCTGAACCTAATATGTTCAATTTGACAACATAGCTTTCATTCAAGGTAAATATTATTTACCAGTGAAGTACATTCACTATTTCATACCTTGAACCGCTTCCAACGAACCGAGACTAAACAAATTATGAATTTAATTAAAATCTCAATCAATGGTCATCCGCCAGATAATAGATGCAGTTTGCACTTACTTCTTGTTACCTTATACCGGGGCAACCAGTTGACCTAGAGAAGCTGCATTTAAAATAATCGATAGGTATTGCACATACTGCAATAAATCATTTAACTCAATAATAATAATAACTCGAGTGTGATGTAACAGTGACATCTAGATACTGATATCTGTTATTGAAATTCGGATCAAATATATTTATCAAATAAATAAATTATTCGGATCAAATATAATGAAGATCAATCAAAAACATATAGATACACACATAAATGCTCCTGGGAATCCCTTGGGGGAATACCATATTCCTCCGGCTCTGGATGTTCCAGAAGTAAGGGGCTCTCTATAGACGATCAAGCGTGCTTGCCAAGTATCGCGTCGCGGGCTGGGAGAGGATCGTAAACCGCAGGAAATTGCAAATATATTTTTTTAATATTTATCAAAAATGCCTAGTTTTGTAGTTTATACCAGGGAAGTCGTTAATTAGACGTAATTGATTAATGAATGACGTGACTTCGTGGTACGTGCGATAATTTAACTACTTATTTCAATATTATTTTTCAATCCATAATTATTATTTAACGTTATCACTTCTTATGGAAATTCCTTTAACTATTTTTTTTATTATATTTTTCTGTGGTGGATATTTTTAAATATTACTCGCTGACGATATCATTGACTTAGTTTTTAACTTGATGATAATTTTTTTGCGACTAAATAGTTTATTATTGTTAGTGAATTTTGAAATATTATTATTATAGATTTAAAGACATATACTTAAAATTGACATCAATGAATATTAATTTTTTGATCATTTTGCATGTCGACCTATCTGACGACCCATTTTAATTTAATTTTAAATACGTAACCTATTTTAAAAATGATGTCATTTAGCGTATGATCAAGCTATTGTTTACTTGGTACGCTTGCCTTAGACTAGTTTTTAGTACTTAGTAGGTACTAGTACCTTAGGCCTTAGCTCTAGGCCTAGTTAGGCGACGTTGATTTGAAGAATATACTAGGCTGCGGTGCACAGTGGGTCGAAACTGTAATTTGAGGGACTTATGAACCATATTTATTTTTCGCTATTTTCTTTATGTCGATGGATAGGCCTTATTAAACTTAACAATAGTTAAGTAAGTCCTTTGTGTTTTTTTTTAAACTTTATACTTTGGGCAGAAAAAATATTTTCTGATTTTTTGTATAGGACGGACCAAAAACAACTAAATTCCTGTATTGTCCTGATCGATCCCGCTTCGAAACTTTTTTTGTAATAATTCTTTTTACCCCTAACACTCTTTTTTGTATTAAATGAAATATTTCAAAGCATATTTTTTCATTATCTTAGAGTGTTGAAAGCCAAATTTAACACAGAATAGCATGTTAAACACATATAGGTAATTACTTTCAAATGCAATACATAGATTATTAATGAATCACAACGTTAAAAAAAAATAAATCCAGAAACATTAGTAAATTATGGTAATTTACTAATTAGGTATCTACCATTCAAAATCTGCGTTTGTTAGTTTTGAAGTAATTATTTGTGTTATGTTGAAGTTTTATTGGCAAGTTGGCTTTCAATACTCTAAGATAAAAGAGTGGCTTTTAGTAGGTACTTAGCCATTAGAATTATTAACTATTTGTGGCTTTTAGTAGGTACCTAGTCATTACAATTATTAACAATTTTAATTAATAAGCCTTTAATTTGTTTTGTAATAAGATTTAACGATAAAATACTTTTAGTATATTCCAAAGTTTCTTGGATACTAGATATTTTGTTTCTTCAATATAATACTTAAATTCTAGAATGAATGAATGAATAAAAAAACTCTTTATTGCACAATTAAAAGAAGGTACAATGACGGACTTATTGCTACATAACAATATCTTCCAGTCAACCAACATGCTGATGTGAAAAGAAGGGTAAGCGAAAGTTGAAGTACAATAAGATGCAATGAAATATAACATGAAATTTTAAATTATAGCAAATATTATGCATGTTATGCGTATCTAAGACCAAAATCATATAAATAAATTATTTTTTAAATATATACCTACTTACATAAACAAATCCATATATACATACATATATTAAAGTGTAAAAATAAACTGCCAAAACAAGGTAAGGAAAGGGAAGGGAAAACGGAAAGGTTAGAATTTATAGTTCATATGTATTGTGAAAGGAAGTAACTTTTCAATGGTTGCTTAAATGTGGACAGAGAGCTAGCGCCTCTAATTGCTGGAGGAAGCTGATTCCACAGTCGAGCTGCATGTACGGAGAAGGAGTATGAATTCTTCACAACATATGTATGTTAACTAAAGATTAAAGTAGTAATCAGACTTACTACCTAGCTTATTTTGAGACATCCAAGAGCGGTTTTTAGCCGCTAATTGGACACGACGTAAATGTAATGTAATGCAATGTAAAGAAATATGTTTTGAAAAATATGTTTTTCAAAGTATAAATTTTAGGAAAAAAAAACACTAAGCACAATTATTGATAAGATAAATAAGTTATATTCATCGGAATAAAGAAAACAGTGAAAAAAGAGTGTTTTTTCCTAAGTCCGACAAATTACACTTTCGAACCACTGCGCGGTCACTATGTTGCTACTGTTTACAATGAAGCCTGTAATAGCGATAATAATATTGTTTGTTTTCCTTAAATAAGTAAATAAATAAAAACAATAAAACTGCCGGTGTTGTTGTAACATACATATTTAAAACTGGATAGTCATTCCTCTTCCTCTTCGCGAAACTACTTACTATCCTCTTCGCGAAACTACTTACATTAGGAAGTATCACGACGAATCTGCGAAATGGCATGGTCAACAACTGTAGAATAAATAGAACAATCAAATTATGAGACTAATGGATATTATGTAAATTTTTCGATTCTGCCGCATCGTGTGATCCGATTATGAAGGCGTGTTAGTAGTTAATTTGTTAATTTTTACGAGTTAGTAATTGTGTGCAAAATCCTTGACTCCGCTATTTTTGACAGGGTTTTATAAATTTATGACATCCTTCTGAGCGAAATGTTTTAAAATTATTATTTTCTTATTTTAACAGGCAGACCCAAATGCATAATAATCAATCGTATTATCAATATTAGTCTGTTAAACTCAATCAATCAGTAATGAATTTAACATGCACATAAGCAATCAAGCAAACTTGATTGTAATATTAGAGTCCTGTCCACCCTAGAACGAGCTAGTCCCAGTTGGGTGACAGAATCAAATAAGCAAAAGGTTAAGGTTTTTCCATTCGGTTCCTGTTATTTTTGTAAGCAAATCAATGTTTTATAGTAATTAATTCTTAAATAAATAAATAAATAAATAAAATACAATATTATACACATATAATAGCATACACATAGAATATTACGCTCTAATAAAAAAAACGGTTGTGTGTTCCGGTAAGACTTTTCCGGTAAGTAGCCATAGAATGATTTCATATGAATAATATTTTCATAAATAAGATTGATGAGCGCCCTCTCTCGGCCGGCGGACGAACCCACTTGGGTTTCGTTACACAATAACCTCGGGCGGCACGGGTTGTTTCTCGGCTAGCCTTGGGCGGCTCAGTATTATTAAAAAAAGTGTATGGTGGGATTTATATGTGTTTAGTATAGCTTGTATAAGAGATATACAAACCAAAATTTCTCAATGTGATTTGGGTCCAACAAGGCATCTGTAGGTATAGCAAAATTCAACTCTCTAAGTCCAATATTTCGAGATTGAAGTATTACTAGGGCGCCCCCTGGTGGACCGATTTAAACCACAATCTTTTCAACTCTTTCCATGACCAAACGATGCTTGTATGACGAATTTCAGCTCAATCGGAGGAAGCGTTTAGGCGCTATCGTGGAGGAATACACACACACACACACAGAGACACACATAAGTGCGTACACAATGCTTTTCTTTGCCAGGAAAGTAAAATATGTGAAAATATTAGTAACATTTAATGGAATATGCGATAATTATGGAGGATTATGCGACGGGTGGGTGAGTGGTATTGTACTTATTTTCATAGTTATACATATTTTCCATTCACTAGAGTCGATCATTAAATGCACAAAAAAGCAATCTGGCTTATTTAAAATTGAACGAAGCTAGTGGAGAAAATTTCTACAATTGCAGAAACGGAAAAAATCACAGGGAATAAATTTACAGGTTTTTAAACTTATAATGCAAATCGATATTCTCACAGAATTATCATTTATTGAAAGAAGTGTGGTTACTTTAAAAAGTCGCAGAATGCGTCTGGCGAAATTTAGAAATTAGACAAAAATACAAACTCATTGCTTTCATTTTCACAGTTTTGAAATTTTTGTATAGGATAATGCATCCTATAATTTCACGGAAAAAACACATCTGGCCAATGTTCATAATAACTAATGCCCAGGGCCGGCTCTAGGGTTTTTGGCGCCCTAGGCGAAAACAAATTCTGCGCCCTCATTAAAGTGCTATGGTATGGAATGGAACTTCAGAAAAACGTTTTTGTTAATAATTGTTATAACATAGAATTTTATTTTTAACCTTTGATTAATGACTGGGACATGTAAATAAAACGAATGTCAATTTTACATAAAAATACATATAATTTAATATCTACAAACCTTAAGATATATGCTAGTTGAAAAAGTAGTTCTAATAATGGCCATGCATTTGGTCTATTGTTTTGACAACTTATATATTAATAAGTATAAATCTTAATAATATTAGGAAAGCTTAAAACAAACAGTTTTACATTAAGTATATATGTGTTTATATACAGTTATATTATATACAGTAATATTATATACAGTAAGTTATATAATATTATATACTCTTTCTCTCAATAACAAACAAAAACTCACAGTTAGATTACAGATAGCTTTTCTGTTTTTATAAAACTTGAAAAATACACCAAGAGTAATTGATATTTTTGATATTGGATTATTGTTTTCTTAACTACGGTTCAAAAGTCACCTTGAAACACTGATTTACAGTATTTATACTCCAAAAGTCCTAATTGTACTTTTCTTGCTTTCTCCTTAGCCAATTCTTGTACGAGGGCTGTTGAGTCTAAGTGTCTTGCTATCTCACTCTAATAAAATTGTCGCCAGACCCACAAGTCTCTCCTGGCACATTGTAGATTTTAATTAGCTTAAGTTTTGAAAAACTTTAAAAAAAAACCTCGATTTTGCGCCTTCCAAAATTTTGCGCCTAGGCGGTCGCCTAGGTTGCTTATATGGACGAGCCGGCCCTGCTAATGCCTCGCCAGACTCTATAAAAAAATAGTGAAATTTGTGGCAGTGCGCAGGCGCCTCAGAGTCGCCTAAAGAGAATGTAAAGAGTCTGGTAGCACTTTGACGATCGCAAACCACAGCCAGATGTTATCCTAAGCTATCGTTATAAAGTTCAGTATAATCTGTCCAATTTTCAGGTCTGGTAAAAAGTGCCACAATTTTGTTAGGTTTCTCAGGTGCCAAACACCTTTTCCATATCTATAGATATTTTTTTCTAATCAACGTTGCATTCGACTTGACAGTAAACCGATTTTCATTAGTGCTAAAAAAAGTGCAGTACATTTGTATTTTTAAAAGCATTGTCCAGCTCAACCCATCAGAAAACCCTCCTACAAAGTGCATGTCCGCTACTTAGAATAAGTCACTGAATAATGTTATTGACGTTTGGTGACTGGGAAAATCCGAATCGAAAAAATCACCACCTCCCAAACTACTAGCATATTGGGTTGACGAGCAGTGCATTCGCTTGATCAAGATTTTGAAAGAGAATCACAGCCTGCGTGAGTATGCATGAGAGGAGCGACATATTCTAACTGGATAGATGAGTAGGACAAGGCGTTAATATACTTAGACAACGTTTTTCAGGCAATTAAACTGGAATGGAAAAGGTTTAACTTTGACGGAGAGAGATTGCCACAACTCAGATTCGCCAAAGACTCAGCTCTGCCATTGATTATAAATAGTATTAGATTGCTCAACCCCGTAGTGCGATTTGGTAACCCTTCGGAAACGGTGAAATGCAGGTGGCGCTGATAGCATTGACGACCAAACTAAAATACGTTTATTTAGCCATCCATAATAACATTGATAAAGAATAATTCTTTACAAAGAACTGAATGCATTTTAAAAAACCCAATAATTTTGACCAATGAAAACAATAATAACATTCAATTATTAGTGCCAGATATCGCAATGTTTGTTGCGATAGTGTCATATATCGCATCACTGATTATATCACATAAATATTACGGGAAGATAGAATGCCATCTCCAAATGTTAGTCTATCTGAAGTGAACACTGAAGTGCGTAATTATAAGTTATTGAATCCAGCATACTAAATAAAAATAGTCATATGAGCTATGACTTAAACATTTATTTTGTTTGGGTATATTATTATATACTGTATAGGTGTATTTTGACCCTTAAACTACAATGCGCTGCCATACCGTTGTACCACAAAGGTCGTCATATTTAACATAATAAAAGATTATACAATTTTTGGAACTGTGAGTGTTATCTACACGTTGCTTTCCGTAGTAAAATTCTGGTTACCAAATTGTAGTACGGCGTTGAGCAATCTAATACGCCATATACTTAATGATTCTGCTATCTGGTAACATTGAAGAAATAATATTTATGATTGATGAACTAAAAGAGGAATCCTGAAAAGTCGGATTGAAAGTGAACATCTCAAAGACGAAAATCATGACCAACTTTAAATAAACTAATACCATTCATTACCTGTCGAACTCGTAAGCCATTATATTTACCTAGGATTTAAAATTATGCTGGGTGTCGAAAACCAAACGGCAGAGATTGAGAGGCTTGTTTCCAAGTCCTAGGCAGCTGTTGGCGCCAGTAGAAACATAATGCGCGCAGAACTCCCAATAAAACTGAAGGTCACAGTTTTTGAGTTTTCGAAATGTTTCTTGTCTCTCTTTCTTTACAGGTTCAGCTTCAGCCTGATGGCCTGCTTGTGTTTCTTAGGTCGCCCCATTTCACAGTTCAGCTCCCATCCGGTAGCCTCCCTGAAGAGGATCTAACCTGGAAGGGCCGCTATGTCTCTGCATGCGGCTGCAATATGCAGTCGTAGACAGTTAGGATCAGAAGTATGGATCCGGGCGAACGCCTATGACGGAAATGTGCGGTTTGATTATCAGGCTGTATCAGCCACGCTTGCGCAATGCGGTGAATAACCGGGGGAGTCTGGAGATGTACGTCTCCTAAGAAGCGAAAGTAGCAGTTGACCTGGCGTCACCCATCATTAGAAACGATTAGTCGGTCACCCGATCCCGAGTGAGCTTGAAGGGCAAAGGGCGCCAGGATTCGTGATAAATTCCTATATGAATTACCGCTAACGTCAGGTAGAGGCCGCGAAAGCGACTTTGAATCTGTAATAATACTAAAGGATGGAGAAATATGTCTAAATCTGGCAGAAAGCGCGGAAGCTCGCTTTCTAGTGCGTCGCGGTAAGACGTTTGTGGCTTAAGGGCTTGTTGGCGTAGCTAGAGACTGTTACATTACATTACATTTTCGTCGTGTCCAATTGACGGCTAAAGACCGCTCTTGGACGTGTCAAAATATTTGGGTTAGGTAGTTAGTTTCGTTACTACTCTTTACTGAACATACAAGGTAGTCAAGAATTAACTACTAGATTGTCAAACTATAAATATAAATAATCAAAATAGAAGCCTAATATTTGAAGTAGTAATTCGAAAAGATACGTAGTAAAATTATTCATCGTAATATCCAAATTGTCAGTAAAGTGTTAAATAATCAAATTAAATCTACGTTATGCATTTAAAACTAAAAGTACATATATAAGACCATATAAAATAATCAGAGAATAAGGCTCTACTTTTCAAGTTATTTAAATGGGCACAATATTTGAAAAATCATGGCCCGCAAATTCGGCCAGATTATAGAAAGGGTGGCCTATCAGCATCTCCTTGATGACTTTTTTGAATTTTATATCCTCCAGCTGTTTAAATTTTGTAGGGAGTAGATTATAGAATTTAATGCTAAGGTACAAGTAGCTTTTCTGTACTTTTGCCAGTCGTATTCGGGGTACGCATAAAAGGGAGCTACCGCGGGTATGATGCGAGTGAATGTCTGCATTAATTGGTGTTTCTGCTAGGTGCTGTCTAGCATACATTAAACACTAGTATATGAACGCCGAAACGTCATTACCCTTGCCTTGCTGAAATATTCTTTGCATGAGGTCCTAGTCGCTACCTGATACATGCTGCGCAGTGCTCTCTTTTGCAAAAAGAAAGATTCTTTTACTGGTTGCAGCATTTCCCCAAAATAGTAGTCCATAAGTCATTAATGAGTTATAATACGCAAAGTCACAGTCTAGTGACTGTAGACTGTGTTTGTCCATAGGTCTGTGCTCACTCCATAGAAGAGTCAATAGGCCCGGACTGGCTCCTTTGCAGGGGGGCCCTCGGCTAGACACTGAAGAAGGACCCTTTATGAAGATGGAGGTTCGGGGGTCCTCCCTCGAGAATTTTTTGAAAATTACATGCCTAAAAACCACATATGCCGCTAATTTGACACTTGAAAAGTATTTGAGTATAGGCATGACCTATATCAAAAATTAAGCTTTTATTTTGTCATTTACTTACGCTTACAGTACTTTATAATTATTTTTTAAATTGTATCTAAACTTGGTACACACTAGATAAAATATAATAGTAATCAATGAGAGGTGGTTTATTACTTGTGGCGAGAATATTTCGTATGAATATGAGTGTTAGGAATATTTTTAGATTTAGTCCCTTTTGAGGCCCCTTTGAGTCGGGGGCCCTCGGCGATCGCCGACTAGCCGACCTGGTCAGTCCGGGCCTGAGTGATAATGATTAATATCGTTATAGTAGATATTTTCTGATGATTAAAAAAGTCTGCAGCTGGTAGGGGTGGTTTTAGGTCTATGTCTTTAAGCTGGCTAAAGTTTTCCATACCGTACCGATCAGTCATATAATAAATAGAAGTGTCAGAAGTGGTGTATTTCCTGAGGTTTAAAAATGTGCTAAGGTAATCCTAATTTTAATCCCAATTCACAGCATCTCAATCACCAATCTTATTGTTAAATGCTACGTCCAACTAAGATAATCAAAAAGGTAAAGAGATGAAATTCTTAATAGATAATAACATACTGTCAGATAACCAATTTGGTTATAGAAAAGGCTTGGGGACCTCGAACGCTATATCAGACCTCAGAGACTTTGTGGTGCAAGCTATAGACAAAGGTGAAAAGTGATTTGCGTTTTTTTTTATTTGGCCAAAGCATTTGATTCAGTTCCTTACAAAAATCTATCAACAAAAACGCAAAGTATAGGTATTGTGTCCAATAGTCGAAAGTGGTTCCAGAGCTATCTTGACAGAACAAAAATCGTTTCAATACAAGGTATATTTAGTGAATATGAATCGTTAACATATGGCGTACCACAAGAAAACGTTTCGGGACTCATTTTATTCGTCATCTATATAAATCAATTACGTTAGTTGTCAACAGCAAAAAAGTGTCTTATGTCGACTTCACTGCTGTTATTTTTATGGAGCTACCTGGGCTGGCACTTAGGTGAAAGCAAACTCCGGCATGGCAAGAATTAGGGATTGGCTAGAAGAGTCAGCGTTGACACTTAATGTAAGCAAAACAAGATCTACCGAAAGGGGTCAACATTCAGATGTGCATTCTCTCACAATCCACCAGTGCTACTCGATTAATGTATGTAACAGCACATTGATTTAAAATTCGGTAATTAAATATCTTGAAATTTTAGTGGATAAAAAGTAACGCTGGGAAGAGCATATCAATTCCGTAGCTATGCAAGTTAGAATTCTTGGATATTGGTTCAAAGCGGTTTTAACACGTTTTTATTAGGTCGACCTGTATGTAACTATGTAATAGAATCTAAGGTAACTAATTTAACCATCTTCCAAGGATCGTAGCGTCATGAAAATTGGCAGCTGTATGTAGTTCTGATGATAATACAATAATATGGTACTGTCGAACTGATCTGATAATGGAGTCGGTAAGATATGAACTGGAAATTCATGATGGAACATCGTATCATAGCTGTATTTGGACTTGTTAGAAAAGTCTTGGAATGAACTTTGACAACGATTAGGTTTCAAGGTCTGATGATGAAGCCAGAAGATAGGCACTGGCATTCCATGATGGAATATCGTATCATAGTTGTGTTTGGACTTGTTAGAAAGGTCTTGTAATGAACTTTGACCACGATTTAAGATCATTTATAAAATCTTGTGTTTAGTGTTTATTTTTAAACTATTAATTTTATTCTTAACGCGAGTCTTTGATTAACCGTGGTATAGTTAGCTGGGGTGGATGTTCAAAAATACTTTTTATACCACTTTCTTTATTTTCATTATAAATTTGACCATTTAAAATAGACTATTAACTTTACATCGATTATTTAAATCATTTATCGACTTGATTGTTTTTTTATATTTCTTTGATTTGTATTTTTCGTTTCGTTCATGTCTTTTAAATTTGTTTATTTGTTCTATTTTAGATTAAATTTGTTTAAGTACTTGCATTGTATACTTTAATGTACGATGTTATATGTCTTTGTTAAATGTAATTTATTTGGATGATTAAATAAATAGTATGCTATTTAGATTTCCTTTTTACTTGGCTTATGTCTTACAAAATCCTCTGGAAACGCTATCCCTGGAACGGGTATATCCCAGTTATGCGGCGCTGAACAAAAATAGCTAAGAAGAGTTCACTTAGTTAATGTTTATGCCATTGGTTATTTTTTATATAACGTAGCAATGAAAATAGTTTTCGATAGTGCTTAATGAATAAATAAATAAATATATATTTTTGAATTACTATAATACTTAAATACATCTCACTTTTGAATGCTGTAAAATTAACTACCAAATATTTATTTTCAAATTATCACTACAAATTATTATATAAATGGACACCTACCGCTCTCTATTGCCGCTTATTTAAGCTACCAAATAACGGAGTGATGAGTTTCAGATTAGATTCGGTTCATAAATGTTGTCGAATGATTTCGAATATCGTCACTAGAGGGAGTAAATTAAAATAAACTAGAAAAGTATTGATAAATATATATATATATATATATATATATATATATATATATATATATATATATATATATATATATATATATATATATATATATATATATATATATATATATATATATATATATATATATATATATATATATATATATATATATATATATATATACATATATATACATATATATATATATATATATATATATATATATATATATATATATATATATATATATATATATATATATATATATATATATATATATATATATATATATATATATATATATATATATATATATATATATATATATATATATATATATATATATATATATATATATATACATATATACATATATATATATATATATATATATATATATATATATATATATATATATATATATATATATATATATATATATATATATATATATATATATATATATATATATATATATATATATATATATATATATATATATATATATATATATATATATATATATATATATATATATATATATATATATATATATATATATATATATATATATATATATATATATATATATATATATATATATATATATATATATATATATATATATATATATATATATATATATATAT
>OX155966.1:13610509-13677291 GCA_944548615.1 Micropterix aruncella
AAAGAAATCCGTTTATAGGATGATATATTTATTTAAAATAAAATTAGTAAAAGCTACTTACAAAGCAGCGAAGGAAATCCCAGCTTGGATCGGGAAATGCTAATATTTGAATGAGATATACTTACGGATGTGCACGACTTTCGACGGTGCAAG
This sequence comes from Micropterix aruncella, assembly GCA_944548615.1. Taxonomy (NCBI): domain Eukaryota; kingdom Metazoa; phylum Arthropoda; class Insecta; order Lepidoptera; family Micropterigidae; genus Micropterix; species Micropterix aruncella. Next base: position 13,610,663 of record OX155966.1, read on the forward strand.
TAAGTTTAAAGGTCCTTTTGCAGTCGACTAACGATCACTATTCATCCATATATCTCAAAAATCAAGCTAATCCTTTTGCAACAAAAAATGCCTCCAATTGAGACGAAAATAAGCGAAAAAATCAAAAATTAAACAAATTGATCACTTCGGCAAAGCCGTGACATAAATGAAGGTGACATATCGAAATAATTCAAATTTCGAATGCTACCAACATTTAAAATATGATGCAATTGGCTGAGTTTGTTATTAACGAGCCATTAAATCGAAATAAAAATAAAAAAACTCCATATGCTTAATGAAATGACAGAAGAAACTTCAATCTTAATTTCTGGCAGAGAAGTTTATAAAAAATGTTGTATAATGTTATCAAAATACGGTAAACCAGTATAAAATTGTATAATATTTAAAAATATGTAAAGAAACATTGTAGAAAACAGTATAATATTTTTATATTTGATAAGTTTTGTAAAGAAATCCGTTTATAGGATGATATATTTATTTAAAATAAAATTAGTAAAAGCTACTTACAAAGCAGCGAAGGAAATCCCAGCTTGGATCGGGAAATGCTAATATTTGAATGAGATATACTTACGGATGTGCACGACTTTCGACGGTGCAAGTAAGTTTAAAGGTCCTTTTGCAGTCGACTAACGGTCACTATTCATCCATATATCTCAAAAATCAAGCTAATCCTTTTGCAACAAAAAATGCCTCCAATTGAGACGAAAATAAGCGAAAAAATCAAAAATTAAACAAATTGATCACTTCGGCAAAGCCGTGACATAAATGAAGGTGACATATCGAAATAATTCAAATTTCGAATGCTACCAACATTTAAAATATGATGCAATTGGCTGAGTTTGTTATTAACGAGCCATTAAATCGAAATAAAAATAAAAAAACTCCATATGCTTAATGAAATGAAAGAAGAAACTTCAATCTTAATTTCTGGCAGAGAAGTTTATAAAAAATGTTGTATAATGTTATCAAAATACGGTAAACCAGTATAAAATTGTATAATATTAAAAAATATGTAAAGAAACATTGTAGAAAACAGTATAATATTTTTATATTTGATAAGTTTTGTAAAGAAATCCGTTTATAGGATGATATATTTATTTAAAATAAAATTAGTAAAAGCTACTTACAAAGCAGCGAAGGAAATCCCAGCTTGGATCGGGAAATGCTAATATTTGAATGAGATATACTTACGGATGTGCACGACTTTCGACGGTGCAAGTAAGTTTAAAGGTCCTTTTGCAGTCGACTAACGATCACTATTCATCCATATATCTCAAAAATCAAGCTAATCCTTTTGCAACAAAAAATGCCTCCAATTGAGACGAAAATAAGCGAAAAAATCAAAAATTAAACAAATTGATCACTTCGGCAAAGCCGTGACATAAATGAAGGTGACATATCGAAATAATTCAAATTTCGAATGCTACCAACATTTAAAATATGATGCAATTGGCTGAGTTTGTTATTAACGAGCCATTAAATCGAAATAAAAATAAAAAAACTCCATATGCTTAATGAAATGACAGAAGAAACTTCAATCTTAATTTCTGGCAGAGAAGTTTATAAAAAATGTTGTATAATGTTATCAAAATACGGTAAACCAGTATAAAATTGTATAATATTTAAAAATATGTAAAGAAACATTGTAGAAAACAGTATAATATTTTTATATTTGATAAGTTTTGTAAAGAAATCCGTTTATAGGATGATATATTTATTTAAAATAAAATATCCTGACCGGAAGTGAGATATATAATCCTTGGCTGCCATCTTGCAAAAACCTAATTAATGTATTTTTACAGTTTATTTTTTAATTCCTCGTGTTCAAAAAGTTACAACTAGACATTTTAGACGCGTTCCTATGTCAAAAAAGCTTTATGGCGCCGATTTTGGGATTCGGTGACAAACTGGTCGCCATCTTGGATTAACTACTTCCGGTCAGGATTTTGCTTGTTAACTGGCATTTTCAGATTCAGCAGGGTCGAAATAGAAGGAAAAGATTTATTGCTCAAAAGTTAAAGGAAATTATTCTACAACTAAATCGTAGAGCTTTTTTCGATGTTTTGGGCTTTGTGGCTTTCCAAAAATATGTTGATATTATAAATCAATGATTATAATAAATCAATGATATTAGTTTAAAGACATTTTATTCCATTGTTGACTCTCGGTCGAGACGAGACTACATTTATCACGAGACGAGACGATAATTGTCCAATTCTCGTCTTGTTTTGTGCCCATTACTAGCCCCTTCCCACTACCCGGAAACTGGTACATAAAATAGCGACATCGCTGAAGTGGGCCAGTACCACCAGGTGTTTACAACATCATTAGACGACAACCCCCACTTTAAACTACATCTCTCGCGACAAAGCGTATTCTTTAGCGATTTCAAGAATTATGATTTTGATTTATTTTACTCTTCAATCTCTGACTCGATACATCTAACGATTCGTTTATCTTATTTTTTGGTAAGCGTAAGAAAGTTTCCATATTTCTATGTTTATATTTGTTTGTTCTATGCGTTTTAAATATTCTTTAAAATAAATTGCAATGTGTCCATTTAAAATGTTTAATTTTTTTAACTAAAAAAATAAAAGTCTAAAGTACAACACCCCTAGGTTTAAGATATATTACAGGCGTTGCACTTTGGTCCGTAATGCTTTTTTGAAATAACTATAACTCTCAAAGCAATCACTTTTGAATAACAACATAATTCCAAATCAAGAACACTACCTACAGCTGTGTTTTTCAACCTCTTTTTAGATCGCGACCCCTTTTCAGTAAAAAAAAACTCTTACGCAACCCCCCATAGACTGTAAATCAGTTTTATTAACCCCCTTAGTCTCTTCCACAACTGTAACTTTATGCATCTAATAAATAAAGTTTTAGTAAAAACCACAATACTTTTTTTTATTCACAGACGTCTTTAATTTTGACCGTTTTTCCCTTTCGAAGTTGTACCTACCTCTTTCCATCTTAGATCAACAGAAAGTTTAGTAAAGCAATAGCACAACACATAATAAATATGTTTTTACTACAGAGGATGTAAATGTTTGCATATTGCATAACGGGGTCGCGACCCACTGGTTGAAAATCACTGCACTGCAGTGTACTAGCATAAAATAATATTATGAATGCCTCTCAGAAAAATTGAAGAAAAAATCAAAGGACCGGGTTACGACTCCTTCCCCTGCGTGTATCGCTTTTATTTTAAAAGAAAACATACATTTAGGGTAGGCAATTATATATTGTTATCGGCTCTCTAGACGATCAAGCATGCTTGACAAGCTTCGCGTCGCGGGCAGGGAGGGGATCGTAAACCACAAGAAATATGCAAATATTTTTTTGTAATATTTACCAAAATTGCCTAATTTTGTAGTTTTATACTAGGGAGTCACGTCATTCATTAATCAATTACGTCTCATTAAAGTGACTACAAAATTAGGTATAAGCTAACCTCTCCGACTTAGATAATGCATGATTTACCGAACGTAGCACACTTCAGGATTTTTTCAGATAGTGTTGATGCACAGAGGTCTCTAAACAGAGGCCTTGCAGGCGTATCAAGCGCCCAACGCGCTATTTTACGAACTGCACGCTTCTGCAAAACGCAGGCTCTCTGCCTGTCGGCTGGACGCCCCATAGCTCCGAGCTGTACGTTAAGCAGCGAATAAATAGCTAATTCTTCGTTTTTGACGGTCACATGTATTTCGGTTTTATTAGGTCTAAGGCTGAAATACATAACGTTAGTTTTGTTAATGTCAAGCCGTAATATCAGGCCATTAGCGTCAAACCATGCACCTCAATCATTCAGCACAAGTTGGGTATTGCTGGTTAACGAATCGAATCGAATATCGCTCGACGAGCCCTGGTAGGGGCCCGTGGCGTCTTCCATTAGGCATTCTGCCTTTTTGTGGGGTTTCGCGTGAGCCGGGCCCATTGGCTTTCGGGATATGGCGTCGCAGGGCTTTGCGCCCTGCGGCAAGATTCAATGTATGGTGAACGAAGTTAACTCTCGCTCTCTGTTACTGCGCATGTGTCATATCAGCTCAGCTCGCGATGTTGCAGATGTAATGTCGCGATGTGGCAGATGTAAAACCTATTTATAATGTCAAACAACCGCGATAGTCTTCGATTTCATAATGGAGTAGGTCATTAAAATATAGTTTCTTATCTCTCGAAATTTATTTTTATCAGCGTACTGTTTATTTTAAAAATAATCATAGCTGATAATATCCTATCGTAGAAGCTATTAAATACTTTATACATTAAATAGATACTAGTTTATTCTATTCTAGTTTATTGCTAGTCTATGGTATGATATTGACGTTTTGCTCGTACAGGGATTCCGGCTGAATTTCCAATGTTGGTTGCTTGTTGAATTGGTTTTGCGTAAACTGTTGCCATAGATGCGGCTCTTTAAAAATCATATAGGCGGCGATTCGTCCAGCCTGCGCTGAGTACTCAGAAAGACAGTTGGCACAGTCGTTCTTCAGTGCTTGCCGTAAAGTTTCTGAAAGAGAATTTACAATATAGTTTAGTGACAGAAAATAGAATCAGGTATATAGAAATGGGAACAATAGCATACTAGTGGAATGTTACCCGGCAATGCTCGGGTATCCGTTTCCTTCCCCCTCTCACTCCTCTTTCTCTCCCCTCCCCTCCCCCTCCCAAGTAGCCTATGTTAATCGCCGTTCCTTCCACTTTCGGTTGAATTGTATAGAAGTTGACCTGCTTAAGAGCCATCTAATGGCAAGTTAAAACAACGTGGATAGAGCGTAAATATTATCCGTGCTCAAATACCTACGTCTAACAATTTTCACGGCGATTGGTTGGATGGTATAGAAGTTGGCTGCAGCACAATCTGGTGGCAAGTTATACCAATATCTATGTATACCAATTTTCATTGCGATCGGTTGAGCGAAATAGAAATTGATGTGCTGCAGCTCCATCTAGTAGTTAGTTACAAGGCCAAGTTACAAGGCCTCCACGCATGATGTGCGAGCCTGGGTAGGACTCTGGCCTTAGGGTTAGTTTCCCCTAGGATTCAACCTTCCGGCGCTCCTGGGCGGTCTACGCACCGTGCGGCATAAGCCGATCGATTGCGCACTCTGACTAACAGTCGGGGGAGTCTGGAAGCAGTACTGTTTCTTATAGAGTGGGGGTGGTTGCGGACCTTACGGCGACTATTCTTGAAACGACCATCGGCTTCCCGGTCCTGGATGAACAGCCGGGCAAATGATGCCGTGGTCCGCGATACATTCGTTATACACCGTTTCACCGCTTCGTAAGGGAGAGGACCGCGCAAGCGACCTCGAACTCGTAACCAATCGAGAGACTGGTGTAATCTCGCTGGGTAACACTCCTGGCTATCTCGCGGTTAAGGCGTTTGCCTCTTACGGGTTTGTGGCGGAGCTTGACGGTGGACTGTTTTGTACGAGTCTTCTGCGCTCACTCCAGGGAGATAGAACGACCAATCGTTGAAAACTTCCTGAGGTGACGGGTTCGCCCGCTGTAGTCGACAACTCTAGTTAGTAAGTTACAACAAAGGGGATATCATAAAAACCTTCTTCATGAAAAAATACAAATACATATGTGTCATCTTTCATGGTGATCGGTCGAGCGGTTTCGGAGTCGATTAAGCTCGGACAGACAGAGATACCAACAAACATCTATTTTACTTTCCTGGCAAAGAAAGTACGTATGTGTGGACGCACTTCTTCGTGTATTCCTCCGCGATAGCGCCCAAACGCTTTGTCCGATTGTGCTGGAATTTGGCATGCAGGTATCATTTGGTCATGGCAAGAGTTGAAAAGAGTGTGGTTAAAATCGCTTTACCAGGGGACGCGCTAGTCATACCTCAATTTCAAAATATTGCAGTTTTATAAGCCAAATTGGTAAAATATTATAACTTGGAAAATAAGTACGATTCAAGTGCACTTCCCGCCCACCAACCCATCGGAAAATTCTTGCCAGACCCGGAATTTCTTGATTAGCATCAATAATAGACCAGATTTAATTACTTTCACGAACTGGGAAAAAAGTATTATCTTTAATTTGTTCAGATACTTTATAACGATTTACCCTCAAAACCCCTCTCCCCCTCCTCATTAAACACTTGAAATTCGGTACACAGATGCGTCGTAGGATCAAAACCACATTTTTGGTTGCAATATCTCTTATAGCGACAAAAAATAAAAAGATATACATTTACTTCAAATAATAACGTAGAGCCGCCGTAGGCTAGCCGAGAAACGAACCATTTGGAAAATAGCCATTTTAATACCACGTAAATACTACATAAATATTAGATTCGCTGTCGGGGGGGGAGGGGGGGGTAATTGAGGGTTGGGGGGAAGAGCGAAAATATTATTCTTCTCCCGATATTCTTCTTCTTCCGTGGGTTCCTATTCCGCCTTATCTAGAATGCTTTAACTTCGAAGAAAATGGGGGGGGGGGAGGGAAAGCGGGGCTAGCGCTGGGGGGGGGGGGGGGGGATAGTGTTGGGTGTTGTGTTTCGTGTAATAAGTAATTTCCCCAAAAAAAATAAAGCGAAAAGGTCTAGGCTAGGCAACGAAAATGTCAAGATCTGGTGCTACTGTGACTGCCATCCATTTTAGGTGGCCAGCGCATTAACTAACATTGGGCCACGGAGATCTCCACAGATAGTATCTATCATGCTTAAACTGCTTTAATATCACTCTGAAAGACCTTACAGGACCTTGCAGGTCACAGCACTTCCAGTGGACATAAATAATTTTACAAGACCAACAGATATTAAAAATGAGGCGATGTAACAACTTTCCTCGGGTTATTGACGAATAAATTCAATATTAATGGCCAGTGGCGTAACTAAGCCGGTGCATCCGGTGCGGCGCACCGTTGCCCACGGTAGTTTGGGCCCCAAAATGGATTTTAAATATGTAGATATGCACAAAAAAAATACATTTGTAATAATATTATGTGAGTATATTTCAGTATTAGCAGTTTCGCACTTAATAGTTCCACTTAAAATAAAGTAGTAAAAACGGTATTTTTTACCTACATTCAAAAGCGGAGAAATATAAATCAGTATGCGATCAGGACTATCGCAGTTGTTTGACATTATAAATAAGCAGTCTACCCTAAAAAACGGCGGCTGCAACATCGCCGAAGCGTCGGATGTTTCTATGTTTTGCAACATTGTTTCTATGTGATCCCTCGTGTCCCAATAAATTTCTTGGGAACTTGTTGAACCTCACATAAAAACGCCGACTTATAACGTAGCTACAATATAAATAATTAATGTAGCCAGGTATACAATAATTACGTCCTATGAAATATGAAAGTAAATAAGTAGGGGGATGGGCCTTTTGTTAAATTTTGCACTGGGTAACATTTTTTTAGTTACTCCACTAATGAAGGCTTCAAGTTTTATTAGCCTTAGCTGACTCCAGATAGGTTGTATAATTTAAATTTAAACTGACCGTATTTAACGAATTGTTGCCGGCCTCCCAAGTAGTCTGCGAGAAGATTCAACAGCTTGCCCGAGAAGCTGACAGCAGCCGGTTCACCGAGCTACGCGTCATTGTTGACAAAGTCCATTGCCTTTTTGTAATCCAAATATACAACATCTACTTGACTGTCTGCACATGCTGTGCAGCCCAATTCACTCGCCATGTAATTGGTAAACACGGAAAAAATGTGGTACCAAAACGACCTGGACTAAATCAATTTTGGGCGTCCGACAGCGTACCACATAACGCCCGACAGCGTACTACTGTCTCTACGGGGATGGGACAAGTGGGCGCCGCCAACCGGGCGCGGCCGACTGGGCGCTGCTAACTAGGCGCCGCCGACTGGACGCTAGGCCAACTGGGCGCAGGGACAACTGGGCGCGAGCCAAGTGGGCGCGGGATAGGTGAGCGCCAAAATTATATTATGCTATATATTTATATTTTTATTTTTTATTGTGACTGTAGAGATATATTTTTATTGCTACATTATATAAAAAATAACTAATGGTGAAACATTACCTTCGTAGCTATATTGTGATATATCCGTTTCAGAGCTAGCGTTTACATGGATTTAACACTTACATAATAAATACATAATAAATTTAGTGCAAAATATCAAAAAATAATATAAAATGCACAGCTCTCTTTATAATTATGGTCGGGCATATATTTTTATTATCATTACTAGTATTTTAAATACTGTCCTAATATATAAATGAAAGTATTCTATATACTATGAAAGCTTTTAAATACATTTACTCAAATAATTTACAAGACTGGAAATAGTTAATGCTCTGTTAATATAATATTGATTGTTTTATTTTTATATTTATTTTACAGCCAACCTACTCCTAAATTTAAAGACGCCCTAGGCCGAAGGGGTGCCTTTATAATAGGTACAACTTCAATAGACTGAAATGCCGGGAGGTTGGAGGGGGTACGCTCTTAAGAAAATAGTGTCTAGAACAGTATATAGAATCATAAATGTGTTTAAAAGCTTTTATAGTATTTAGAATACTTCTATTTATATATTAGGAAAGTATTTATCACAGTATAGCTACGAAGTTAATGTTTCAACATTAGTTAATTTTTATATAATGTAGCAAAAAAATAATATTTCTCGTCAGTCACAATAAAGAAATATGTATTTATGTATATATTGCATAATATAATTGTGGCGCCATTAATTATGAAATATGTATATATTGCATAATATAATTGTGGCGCCCACCTGTCCCGCTCCCACTTGGCTCGCGCCCAGTTGTCCCTGCGCCCAGTTGGCCTAGAGTCCAGTCGGCGGCGCCCAGTTAGCAGCGCCCAGTCGGCCGCGCCCAGTTGGCCGCGCCCACTTGTCCTAGACCGTGTCTCTACGGAGTGTCCTTTCAAAATATTTACGATGTCTTGATTGACCTAGAACTTGTCGCCACTTTTGTGAAGGGTTTTACTTTCTACTTAGAAAAGGGACCTTCCATTTCCAACTCCCCAGACGCTTTCATAATACACTTTGAGAAAAATATTGGGCTCAGGATGCCTCTAATAAAAAACCCATTATGTATAAATGTTTATTGTAGGGTTTTCAATTTTGAAATTTACTGTTGCCCGTAAAGTTTGAAATGACTGTCTCTGATGTTGAAAGCTGTTCCGTTTTCAACTCTTATGTTGATGCGTCTTGTCACGGCCAGATCGAATGTCGCGGAATACGTGGCCGGATAACCAATCAGGATATACACACTGCTGGCTTCTGTGTTCCGTATTTTCTTGGTAATGCAGTTCTTAAAATATTCATAGACAACTAGATCATCATATTCATAGCAATCATAAACTGTAACCATTTTATGAAAATCATTCCAGTCGAATGTGTTACAAATGGTGCAGTTGTTCAAAATTACCTTTGCGAAAAATCCAATTATTCCAAAAAGACAAATCATGTCCTGAATATGGAAACTATCCATGTTGCTCCATGCTAAGCGCAAGCATACAGTACGCAGTGGATGCAGTGATAGTTTCAGGCCAGTGCCACACTAGTCCCACGTACGCAACGTACGCAACGCATTATGACATCTGGACCCTTGCATTTGCATGGAAACAGATGACTTGGAGACACACTTATGGGTCCGGCACACTGGTCCGACGTACGGAACATACGCAACGCCTTATGACATCTGGCCCTTGTATTTGAATGAAAGCAGGCACACTTAACCCACGCAATGTTGCGTGGGATAGGTGTGTCTGCTTCCATCAAAATTCAAGGGCCAGACGTCATCATGCGTTGCGTACGTTGCGTGCGTAGGCTCAGTGTGTCGGACCCCTTATCATACGAAACGTTGCGTAGTGTGTATCTAAGTCATCTGTTTTCATGTACATTCAAGGGTTTAGATATCATAAGAAGATATCATTTAGATATCATTTGCGTTGCGTACGTGACACAAGTGTGGCACTGCCCGTAGTTTGTTATTTTACTAAGATTTCTATTACCAGCGTCACAAGCTTTGTGTATATAATTTAAAAATAATGAATACGTCCATTTTAGACTAATAAAATGATAACTAAGTAAGAATCTTTCTAAATAAATTCTAAATAATAATATATCTGAATTCTCAATTATTATTATAAATTTTCAAGATGAGAATATCAGCCAATTTAATTACTAATTAGCTAGAAGTATTTATGTACGTGCACGTTGCTATAATTTGATTCCTAGTATGCACGCGATGATATATGTAATTGCAATGAAATTAAAAGTATATTATACGTACGACCAAATAAGACACACAATGCTTTTTGTATTCCGATTTAGCGTTTCGTCGCCTTGGTTTAAATTTATATGTAGGTCCTGTGCTGACTGAATTAATGATTGCTACCTTTACGACATTGAGCAATTTCTTTCCTTTAGATGTCCTCTCTGCTTAAAATGTTGAGCGATTCTAAGAAATTTGTGCGTAAACTTCAAAAAGTGCATTCAAGAGTAGGTAACACGAACTCTTGCAGGGCGATCTTATATCTAATCTTTATTTATATGAGGTATTGGTAAACTTTCGCGGCAGTGATTTGAATACTCGGCAAAAACAAAATATTTACAAATATGAAACCAGGCTTACATAATACTACCATTTTGGAAAAGTACTGTATACAGGCAATCCTCTAATCTGAAAGTATTTTTATCTATAAGCTAATCCTAAATAGAATTTTAGAAATACCGACTATTTAAAAAGAAAATTAAAGAATACTAAATGTAAAATTTAAAGAGCGATGCCTAAAGTCATGTGTCTTATTTATAATTACGTAAAATGTAACTAAATTATTGTGGCAAGACAGCTGTCCTAAACCTACCACAGCCGGTTCGTAAGTCCGGAATCCACTGCTCACCCCCCAGAAGTGTAAAAAAAAAATAGTATTATGATGGGCCCGACTCCGGTCGGTGAATTCCATGGCAGCTCCGTTTGTATTTATTGTTAATATTACTTGACATTTTAATTATGGAAGATTCTGTTACTTAATGCTTGATTATTATAATTTTATTTAAATTTTTATATCGCGATATGATTAACATTAATTTAATGACTATTTAGTTTTCCATCAATTAGACATTTTATTATCATAATGACAATAAAATGATATATCAATATCTATTTCTATGTCCTATTTATTATTTTGGATAATGATGTAAAATTAGTTTATCATAGTTTATGTTGCTTTATTTGTATTTTTATTTATATCTTTAATTTTCTTTCGTCAAATCTTATGATGTGAATATTGTGCACCGGGTAGATTATGCGAACTGTCAAGCTGTTATTCCACCTCGTATGTACCATAATCAACAATAAAAAGTTTATTCTTTCATTTGTTCATTTATTCCGAGTTTTAATGATATTTATTTTGACTTAACTTACTAAACTCTGCCCAATGAAAAATCTCTGCCCAATGAAAAACTCTGCCCAACCAAACTGTAGGTATAATTCAGCTAGGATGGAATTCTAAATTCGAGTAGACAAGTAAATATTTTTGTTGTTTAGCTATTATTGGTTTCTCGTTTTTATATGTTTTAGGCGCTGAAAAAAGTGGTTGTTTTCGAATAAAATTTATGTTTATTTATTTAGTGCAAGTTCAAGAATCGGAACAAGTTTTTTTGGCTTTATTATATTGTTTTTCAATGAGAGAAAAATACTAGGTAGTTCCGGTTGACGAATAATTTTCAGATTTGAAATTTTACTAATTACCTGATTAGAAATATATCGAGGAAGTTTTTATTTGTCACCTTTTAAATGTGATAATTGCTTTGATAAGAGTTCTTTATGTTCTATCTCTTTTCCACTGATGTTGACGGTTGGGTCAGGTCAAGATCTGACTGGTGTTATCTGCCATCATGTGTCCCCTCTGTCACTGCATCATCTAACATTAGAACTTTGTGTTCCAAAGACCAAAAGTTACTGATTCTTTTCTGGGGTTTCTTCCTGAACATTTACGATATGGTCCAGCTAATAGATATTTACTATTCTCCATAAATTAAATAAGTTAATTTTGTACACAAAATTTTAAATGTCGGAATTAATGTCGGTAACAAAGTTAGATTTGTCTAGATTATGTCTAATGATAGTACACCTAATCTCAGAGTTAAACCGTAATATAATTAAGTATGTTTAAGGCAAACTAGCTTCTACATTATTTTATTGTGTGGTAGGCAAGCGGTCCCTTAGCGTCCCTGCCTTTTGGCTCGCGGTGACATATTAAAAGTAACAGATCATAATCTGTTGTGTCACCCTAAGACTTTCCCGGCAAGTAGTAAAGGACCAATATCATCTAAATATTATTTCATAAATAAAATCGATGAGAGCCCCCTCTCGGACGGCAGACAAAGTCCGGTTTGGTTACGTTGCAACCATCTCGGGCGGCGTGGTTCATTTCTCGGCTAAGGGCGGGGTATGACCAAGCGCCAACATATGGCGTTAATGCTTGATTAAAATGTATGATGGAATTTAAATATTATTAGTGTAGCTTGTATATGAGATATTCCAACCGAATTTTTACAATGTGATTTCGGCTCAACAAGGCATCTGTGTACCAAATTTCAAGTCCAATATTTCGAGTTTGACTAGTCCGGCCCCTGGTGGACCGATTTCAGGTACAACCTTTTGAACTCATTCCTGCATGCCTAATTTCAGCTCAAACGGATTCAGCGTTTGGACGCTATCGTGGAGGAATACAAACAGACACACAGACAGAAAGACAGATTTTCATCTAGAAATAGTCAGGGTCAAACTGAATATTTCAGTCTTCGTATCGAATAAAAAAATACTGCGTTCACAAAACTTTCCTTCCTCCGTCGGTTGGTGAGCCGGGACAGTAAAATGTAATTAATATTGCACAGCTGATGTATGTAGCTGGAGTTCATTGGCTGTACTGAATCGGGAAATTTTGTGACATTAGGAGTTCATGTTGCGAGAGGAGGCCATCGCGACCGAAAGAGCCATTCTAAGCGCTCAAGCAATAATTACGTTCGAAATTTGAAAATGCAATCAGGGCGCCACGGGAGAGTATACATATTATATAGCTACCGGATATCGTATCGAAACCTCCTCGAGCAACATGTACTCCTGATACTTCGAATCGAATTTGAAGTAGATTTCGGCGAATTTTAGAAGTGATTTTAAGACGTACAGCATTAATAATAAACTACGGAGCGGAAAGCGCCGATCGGACCAGGCAATCGCTTAAGGTTTATATAACCCGTTCGGATTTTAATTAAACATCCATTTTCCATTGGCGGAACTTCATAAAATGTTTATTTTTCCGTTCTGCCATAATTATGTAGCACCTGTTATGTTGTATTTCAGTTCAACAACATTTAATTTAAAAAAATAAAAACCTTCCATTACAAAAAAAGAACTAAAAAAGTAGAAGCAGTCGGGAGAGTTTTAAAAATATCGTTTATAAACAAAACTGTCCACTCAACTGCAGTAAAACAGTAAAAATACACTACTAAACGTGTATATACTACGTTTGGATAATAAATTTTTTTTACTCTTTTGGATCAATGACGCATTTACTAAGACTTATACAATTACGGAATGCACTCAAAACCTTTCATTTGCTACTAAACACGATGTATTTACCTTAATTTTTATATTTATTTGACATCCGGAGTTAAGGTAGGTACCGGTTATTGGCAGTTTAGGTAACCCATGTCACTAGGGATGGCATAACGATTCTAACAATATCACACACCTACATCCGTTCAAGCATTTGTAAGCTATGGTGTAATAAAGAAACTGACCAACATACATACGTCCATGAACCCTGAAAACAAAACAGTCGTGTTTATGGGCAGTCGTTTAAAAAAACTATGTTTTTTCTATTTGAGATAAAGGAAAAAAATAGAAATCATCAACTTCACATTGACGCTTAACTTAAATCTGTTCGAAAATTCTACATTGGTAATCTTCGTAAGTTTTGATCACAATTTGCCGTATTGCGGACTAAATATATTTTTTTTAAATATTGAAACTATTGAATAAAACTTAATGAAACTAACAACATACACCAATTTTATTGTTGTGTTATATTTATAGTGTTAAGGATTAAAATGATATGTTTAGGGCTTTAACATGGGATTTGTTAGAATTCTTTGATGCACAAAATTATTTATTCTAACTCGGATAACGATTAATTGATATTTTAATCATGCTACTGTTGATTCCTGAGACTGTAAAAATGTAGAACATATTGAAATAACTATATATAGAAGTGGCAGAATGCACGGTATCCAACGCCGTGAATTCTATGCTATGCATTTTTAGGTCTTCCGGGGCCGCTATGTTTAAAACTAGCTGACCCGACAGACGTTTTCCTGTCCAAATTTCAATAAATTTGTTTGTGATCGTTTTGTGAATTTGTGAAAAGCTATTGGAATATGTTAAAAATCGGTTGTGTCACCCCAAGACTTTCCCGGCAATCAGACAACAACCCCTTCCCCCCTTCCGCCAAACCTCTCAACCCCCGCTCAAACCCACCCCCCTAACTCATCCCCTCCCACCAGATCCCCCCCCCCCCCCCATCAACCCCCATCCCAAACTATTGATTTGCATTGCTGCGCAACTTTGGCCATTACACAGTTCTATTGTGTTGAATATTCAACGGCAACTTGATTGTTAAATGAGTTGTTCCACCACCTTTCAACAACGTAGCTACAAGTCCTGATAAAGCAAGTGCAACTGCAACTTCAGTGTGCAAGCGAATCGTTGCCTAAATCAATGCGATCAGAAAGTTTTTCCAGTTCCACCGGGAGCATCCAAGAAGAAAATTCCTCCTGTGCCATCGTTCACAAATTTTATGAGAGTGTCGTTTGCATATTTTTGTTTCCGATTCAACAGCGGAACGTTTTTTCGAACTGATTCTTACAATGCATCGCAATCATATTGTTATTCGCGTTTCAATTTTTCTATAAATGCGTCGTGCCTCGGACTATTGGGCGCTGTCATATCTACATAGTTGACCTAATACTTACCTTGTTTGATATCATCAAGCACAGTTTCTCAGTTAATATCAATGCCACATTGTGAATTTCCTCGCTCAGTTGCAAATTTGGATTTGATATTATGGTACGCTTCTGAAGCAAAATATCATCAGATATGTAATTTTTGTATTTGGTCCACAAATCAATGGGCTTCAATGGAAAGCATGTTGAGATAATTATCGAAAGCAATGTTCGTATTTGATGAGCATTTAACGAAATCACAGCATCTCTGGGGTGTATTCCCAATAAGTGTCATTCTCTAGCAATGGCAAACGTTGAAACGTTCTCTATATGAATTCACCATTATTAGTATGTAGATGTAGAAACGATGTTGTACCACAAACTTTAACTAATAGCAAACGCAAATAGAAACACTCGTGGTTGCTCGGAGGGACTGAAAAAAAACGACCTAATACATTGGTGGAAAATACACTTGGGGGACGTGAAGTTGGGTATCCTTGTTTCTGTCGTTGATTTTTTTACAGTCGATTCCAAGTAAGATATCTTGGCATTTCGGAGTATAGCAGCGTTTAGGTGAAGTCATCTTTCCGGCACATTTCTATATACAGATCAGTACCGAAATAAATAAATTGGAATATAAATAAAATAACTACATTTGTTGGACAGATCGCAAAACAACATAAAAGTATCAAATTTTTATGTTATTTTAATTAAGGCTGGAATGCGGTTTTCCAGATTTTTCTCAAGATCTTCCAGATTTTTTTCAATTGAAATATTTTCATCCTGAGAAACATAGCTATCAAAACAAAAAATAATCAACCTAATATGTTGTTCCTATTTAAAAAAATAATTAATGATGTCCATCGTTCGAATCGTGAGTAGAAAAAAAGGACGTTCAGTTTTTCCCTAATTTTCCAGGCAACTTCTCGATTTTCCTTTCCGTTAGGCCCATATTTTAAAAAAAGCCAAATCGGTTCAGGCCTTCAACCTAATATGCGATTACCAACGAACGGCATTTCATTTTTATTTATATATGTAGATTAAATTAATAATCATTATTATTCTGAATATTTTTTCGGTGTATTATAAATCTAATACATTTACTGACCTTTGATGTGTCCCATTTTCTCGCTGCAGGGCCCGACGTCTAAGATGCAGTCGATATCTTCATCGGGAACATCATACACCGTCTTCGTCTTCTCGTCGTAGACTAGCAGATTCTCTGATTGTTTCTCTCCATCTGCCATCAGCTCGTTGCCTGTCAGCCCAACGCTTGCTCCGAGAGCGGTCGCTGCTACCATCAGCACCAGATATGCTACTTTCAGTGACATGTTGACAGCTTTTCAAATGTGACACGAGGCGCCTCGGACGATGCACAACACAGAATGCTGCTAAGAAAGGATCAGTTATCCGTAAAAATACCAGTTCAATGACATATTCGGGCCGGTTGCCGTAATCGTCAGTTAACTTAATCGGAGTTCAGGGTGATTGGGTTATTAACTTGTAAAGTTATACTCCGCCATAGTCCGCATGCATTAAA
Source organism: Micropterix aruncella (assembly GCA_944548615.1). Classification (NCBI taxonomy): domain Eukaryota; kingdom Metazoa; phylum Arthropoda; class Insecta; order Lepidoptera; family Micropterigidae; genus Micropterix; species Micropterix aruncella. Next base: position 13,627,191 of record OX155966.1, read on the forward strand.
ATTACAGAAAAGCCAAGTCGTTAAAGATTGACATGTAGTAAAAACATTTAAAACAATCGAAATACAATAATGGGGCCGATTGCGTTTCTTCGTGAACTTAAATAGAAACTTAGTTCAACCGAACGAGACAGAGCAATACTAGCGCTACGTTAGAACGGAATATGTAATGTACTATCTTCGATTTTTCGCGCCAAATCTGCTTGTTGGATTTATATACGCCCGAATAAGTCTGAACACATCTCGTGCCGTGTTACATTTAGCTGCTTTATCTTCGGTGGGTAGATTTAATGCGGAAATTTGACAACCGTTCATTTCACATTACTCTCTGACTTACTGCTCTGTCTCTTTCACATGAACTAATTTCCGATTATAGTTTATAAGAAACGCAATCGAGCCCAATATGTAAGTACATGTATGTTATGATATTCTAAAATGAATCCCATGTTAACGTTATCTGCTATAGTGAAAATGTACTTGAATATAATATTTTTTTAAAGTTAACTTATTTGGATAAATTAAGCAGGAAAGTAAATAGTTTGCCGTTAAAAAAAGCCACGTTTGCCCTTAAACAACAACAAAATGTTCTGCGACTTTGAAGCTGCAAATTCTGTATACTTTGCCTATTTTCATTCCAGATAAGTTATAGCCTCATGTTCTGGGGAATCGCGCCAAATTCGGTAAGAATATTTCGACTATAGAAAAGAGCAACTCGCAATTTGTTCACAATATCATCGCTATCCTACAGGCCGTATTTCATCGAATCTGGTATCATGACAATGTATGCTGCTGCTGTAATTATACTTGGGCAAGTCTTTATATAAGCGATTAATATCTACGAATAGGAAGTAGGAATGTCAAATGATTACCAAATATCCATGCTTACTCACTCGTCTTAGTAGATATTAACTATTGTAGGGGACTGTTTAGTGAATCTAAGTGTGCATACTCGTTCCTTAAGTATGTTGTTGTAAAATTAGAAATTAAAAGAATAAAACTTTATTAGCATCGGCTCAGTGATTCTCTTGCGTAATGCGAAAGATAATCTGAATTGTGTGGGACAGTTTAATTGATAATTTATGGAATTAAATATTGTAATGTGTATACTATCTCATTCTTTATTAATTTTCGGTAAACGAATTCAATAAATTTAGCTAATTGACCGCGCCGATTTTAATCTCGGTGTAGTCCTGTTTTAACTGGGTACAATGGCCTTTTCAAGGCTGAAATTACATACTTCGTCAAAATAAATCCAATTTTAGTCCGTTGACAAATAAAAGTTTCTAAATAAATTAATACTAGAAATGAAAAGGGGGAGAAATGAAAAAAAAATAACAAGGGATTTCATTTAATAGTAGTAACTAATTTTAAGAGGAGGCAAGTGCGGCTGTGACTTTTGTGTAACCTGGCACGTATCGCGCGGCACCCACCAAACTTGAATTTAAAAAACGACCTCCCCCCCCCCCTCCTTCCACCCAGGATACATGCCTTGGTGTAACAGCCCATCGAAATGAAATTATAGCATAATAAGAAATTGCGGGATACGTGCATCTTTCTATGTATAATTTTAATTTTCTTTACATTATTATTGAGTTACAATATTGTTACTTTAATTAAAATCATATCATAATATGTATCTTTCATGGATGAATATCAGTTTATTGATAAATGAATATTGATCAGCATTATGGATTACGTAACTTTTAACAATGTTTTTGTATAAGGCTTCAAATCAGTTGACCTCTATTTATCGTTCTCATTCTGGCGAAGGAGCATTTCACAAGTCATGAAACGTCTTTCGATGTCTCTTCGCTTCAACTCGTGAGGAACCAATGCCCTTTCTTTTGAATGCCTCCCATAGATTTTAAACGTCTCGAAACAGTTGAGGGATGAACATTAAGCACTTCACTTATCTTTTCCAGCGTCAAACTCGAATCTTCACGGAGTATGGACTCCAATTCGGCTTCTTCAAATTTTTGGAGCTACCAAGTTTGGGAGCTCTTTGTCTTGCACGTTGAAATCACCACTTTTGGATCGTAGAAACCAAGTCTTAACAGTTTTTTCTGTCGGAGTAAATACCCTGTAAACCTCCAGCAGCAATCTATGATATTATGCGGCAGTTTTCTTAAGATGAAAGCAGAAAAGCATTGCTTCCCGCAAATGACGTTTTGTCGGCTCAAATCTCAACATCTTCTAAGCTAACTGTAGTTCACTTTTTGCACCGAAATTATTATTTTGGACAGGCAGCTTTGCTGATACGTCTAGGTCAGATCTTGTAAAGCTAGTCATACACAATATTAACAAGTTTAGTATCGAGTCTGTTTTTAAATTGATTGACAGACTTTGCACTAATGACTTCAAGTGTCGCCACTCTATTTTGCAAAACGTTCATTTTGCACGGTTGAGTGTTTTGCTGTTACCTCGAAGATTATGAAGTGTTGCCGTTGAATTTGTAAATATTCTTTAGGCTAGGTACATCGTAATGATTTTATATGTCTCAATCCGGTCCCCTCCTTGTCTTTTTTGTTTAAGAGTAGTAAGTTCAAGTAATGCCAGGCGATTTTTATAATTCCTATTCTTCCTGCCCACTAGCATTTTGCTTGCCCTTCGCTGTACCTTTTCAGGACATCTACATCTTTGCATAAGTAGAGGTCCCAGAGCTGATAGCCATATCGGGTCACGCATATGCCTTGTAGTGTGTGTATCGTTAGAATCGTTATGTCATCCCGAGTGTCATAGAATACCCTAACTGTCCAAATATCAAGTAAATAGCTGTACGTATAAATGTTTAAATGTCAATAAATTAACAAAAATATATCGTGTTTAGTGTCAAGTGAAAGGTCTGATTAATAATTTCCGGAAATATACATGTATCTATATGAATAAATACATACATAAACCATAAATATTTTATTTTAAAAAAACCGGAAAACAATTACTAAAATTACAATAGTTCACTTTCTATAACGGTAGTCGTTTTTTAAATTCTTTTTAATACATTTACTTGTTAATGTAGGTATTTATATTGTCAAATAACCGTAATCGTCCTCGTTATCAATTTTTATCTAAGTAAGAATTTTTGATAAAATACATGTGATTTTTGACATCATCACATAATTAATAACATCCTAAAAGCATTATTATGATTCACACACAACCGCGACCGCGTACATATTCTGAGAGTGATTACTACTTCTTCCGATTCCTAAAGGAAACCCTTGCATTGTTTTAAAATTCAATACGCAACGTATTCAAGGATGAATGTGAATTATTGTGAACGCCTTTGCTTCCTGGATGCTTAATGCATCATGTCTCAAAATAATAATTGTATTTTGATAACACAAGTTTGGAGGCAATTATTTTTTTTAAATTACACAATACATAACAAATTTAAATTATTATGGAATAATAACGGCTTTGAAATATTGCTTGAAGCTGGGTTATGCAGATGTGATGTTTTAAATACTATTGTTATATTTGATAGTAATCAAAATTAAATGCAATATCATTCAAATGTACAACGATTAATTTTATTCCGTATTTATTTAAAGACTGTTCAACATTTTTCGATTTTTATTCCTTGTCCTTTTCTTCCAGATATTTTTTCCTGTAATCACCAGAAGGATCGTATCTGAAATTTAAACAGTCGAAAATAATAATTTCTTTCAGTTTTCGGCCAGAAAATAGTTTATGCATACTTTTTCTCTAATTCGTCGTACGTCTGCGTTTCATTATTAATAAGGTGGTGTAATACTTTTTCGGAACCAATTTTCTGTTTTTCGCTACATTTGGAGCAGTCGTTGGTTATGGCATCTGGTAGATTTCCTACAATTACAGAAAAAATATTATTAGGTGCCATGGATGAAACCCTAAAAGAATCTATAAAAATCCAATAGAATGCGAGTTTAAAAAAAATGTTTACAATAATCTGCGAAATTCATATAATATCAATAATATTTAATTAAGTAATAGGTAATTATATTAGATTCCATTATAGCCTGGACAAGGTGGTGTAACATCGTTAAAATATCCGGTACTATAAACTTCACGCAATATATTCGTTATAATTTATTAGAGTTTTCCAAATATAATGCTTATTGAGTAAAATAGTACAGACCTATATGAAGTTTACCGCCTTGCTAGGCTTGTGTCGATATAGCAGTCAAGCGTGTTTGTGTATAGTAGTGTTCTGATGGTCCAAAAATGTGGCCATGAAAATATATTTATATAATGATAATATACTCTGATACAGCGTAAGCACAAGAGGAAATCAGTTTTAAAGAAAATAGTCAATTGATAAAGCGATATAGATTAAATGAAACCATATACATATATGTAGAAAATTTAAAATATGCAGAAACATAAAAAAAACAAACCCATTATTAAACAAACCCCCAAAATGCGACTCTCTCTCTCTCTGTCTGTATGATCGCCATAAACGTATGTACCACATAACAGATTCGATGCAGCTTTGCCTGTTTCGGGAAAGATTTCTGTGTAATAACATCGAGCGTCTTTCGGGAAAGGTTTCTGTGTAATACTATCACTGTATCTGAAAAGAGGCTGTACAGTCGCAAGTGGATGAAAAATAGTCGTTCATGCAGTTTTTAGACGTTCTGCTCGTCTCTTAGATCGCGGTAAACTCAAGAACTACTAAATATATTCAAATTTAGTTTTTAATATTAGTTAGGCCAACTTTCGAGAAAGGTAAAACTGCAAAAATCATCAATATCTTAAAAAAAGGTGACTGAGAAGTGACAAGTTTAGTTTGATAGGTTGATAGAAAACGGCTAGCCATGCGATTTTTTAACTTTTATAATTTAAAACTAAAACGATTTCCCATATGCTTTTTTATCTGGATACTAATATTTGTGAGTGGACTGGTTCATATTTCAAAGTGGTACGTTTAGTATTTCCCGAGATATAAGCAAACACCATGATTTCTTCGAAACAACTTTACAATCAAAGCATTAACAACATATTAATCCTTATGGCATAGAAATGCTACTTTTTAGTAGCTCAGCAATCTAATGAAAATAGAATATATCATTTACAGCCTGTAGTTATTGTCATTGGTTAACGAGTTAGTGGCGTTGAAAACCGGTGCAGCAATACGCTACGATATTGTGCGATATATAAAGCGTATTGTGAATGTTTATCGAATGAACAATTTACGTGGCCCTTTCGCGTGTCGCGTCGAGATCTACAGGGCATCAGGAGGCACAGGGCATCAGGAACACAGCTAATATATTCTGACATAGAAATTTTCATAAAACATTCAAATATTGCCAATATTAAGACAAAAATATCTCACTAAATATGTTGACCAATAAGATTTAGCCAGGAACTTGGTAAAAAGTTTGTTTGAAATTGTAGCATCATCCCAAATAATAAATTTAAAACACTTCCCTTGCGAAGCCGAAAAGGGCAGCTTGCCACAAATAAAATTAAATCATGGAACCTACATGAACCTGGCCATGTATGGGTGTCCATCTTTCTAATTAGGTACTATATGGAATTAATCACCGGTCACCGAGAAATAGTTATTTAAACAAGATACTATTATGATTTTGTACATTACTGTTGAAAAGCGTTTTTTTTCTCAGTAACAAAGACTCAGGTTATAAGAAATTGTAGATGACTTCAACTACTAAAAATCATCTAATATATAAAAACATTTTGTTCCAGGAAAAAAACAGTTTTTTCATATACAGAATTTCTCCTTAAAAGGTTTACACGATAGATTAGAATGAACTTTTACAATTACACGATAGATTAGAATGAACTATTGAAAGGACCAAAATTATCTTACTTTTTAGCTCTTGTCCATCTGGCGTGCAGGGTCCACTATCCATAAGACACTTCACGTAACCATTCAGTAACCTCTTATTATTTAGAATTTCATCGAGATCGATGTCGTCATACTTTGTGTTGTACTGAACATCTGGTATCGATAGCGATAGCGAGATAACTGCTAATATTACTAATATGAAAGACTTCGAATGCATTATTTGCTTCCGAATCAAAGCTGAATGTGTAACTACTCAAACATTCAATCAACAATTGCATATTTCCTTTTGTAGATATGGGTTTTGAATAGCTTTAATGCGAGGCAATCATTTTCGATTACCTCCAATGACTACGATTTTGATAAGTGTGTTTGGCTATTGCGAAGATGCCAAAATTGTGCAGAATCAAAAATTATAAAATTCTTATCATCAAAATCATTTGAACTACGTTACAACCCATTGAAGTGTCTTGATATCATAATGATAGTTCACAATTCAACGTCACAGTTCACAGTCAACGAAAATACCTTTAGTCCAAGCATATGAGATCTAAGCTTGGCGTTTCCAGGAAAAAAAATCGGAATTATTTTTCTCAACGGTTTTATATGAATTTTTGGACTCTGAATTCGTTTTTTTGGCTTTTCTGAGGTCTTTATGAGCCTTGTAACATTGCGACCATTGCTGATATATTCAGGGCATTATTCACCGAGATTCACAGTTGACCTTTCATTACAGTATGTATGGCTGAGCGCTGCGCGCTCTCCGCCCTCTATTTCAAAAACGGTTGGGCGCATGAAAAAATGTTTGATACAAAATTTGTCGCAAATTGTACGCTCTACATTTTTTATCATAGATGTTAACATCATTGGAGCTATAGAAACCTTGAATAACTTACGACGCAGACACGAGATTTTATGAGGCTTTTGAGACAACTGAACTCTATAGAACGCCAAAATGAAGGTGTATACAAGTTTCCAGCTTATTATCTCTCATTCCCAGGTGAAACCCTAATTTGACTGGACTATTATACATTTTGCGAATGAGCTGGCCAGGCTTGATGATCTGTCATTTTGAATTATATTTATTATATCTTTGATTGAAGATTATGCCTTTATATTTTATTTATTCATCACTAAAGTTTGAGATATTCGGGTTGAAAATGATGATAAATTGCCATAGGTTATAAACAAAAATATGAATGGTTCAAATTTGACATTGTTTATGGTGCGTGTTCGTAATGTTTTATTAGCCGTGACATTGGCATGCAATGCAAAACGATCCAATTGCGGAAAAATATGCCTGCCAAGTAATTGCACGGTGATGAGAGTACAACAACAGCTCTTGTTGCATGTAAGTTTTAGCAGTCCTGGACTGGCCTATTTATTTTACTTTTCTGGCAAGGAAGTATTGTGGTCGCACTTCTGTTTGTCTGTGTGTCTGTCTGTTTGTCTGCCGGTCAGTCAGTATGACTCCACGATAGCGCCCAAACGCTTCTTCAGATTGAGCTGAAATTTGATAAGCAGGCATCATTTGGTCATCGGAAGAGTTGAAAAAATTGTGGTTCAAATCGGTCCACCAGGGGCGCTCTAGTCATACTTCAATCTCGAAATATTGGACGTAGAGACGCATGGTACACAGATGCGTCGTAGGGTCAAAACCATATTGTCAAATTTTGGTCTCAATATCTCTCTTACAAGCGACCCAAAAAGACATCCTCTTAGGTTTAAAGGATTATCATCCCTCAGTCCGGAAATAATTCATTTAGAGGATGATGCTTTTGATGTAGAAATAAAAATAATATAAGCTAATCACACAGCAGCGAAGGACTTCCCTGTTTGGATTAGGAAACGCTTATATGGATGTGCACAAATTTTATTTATATCAAGAAAAGAAAGGCGAATGGTGTCATGACCATGGGCGTAATTTCAGCTTTTTAACTGGGGTGGCAAGGGCTGGTCGGAGGGTATGGGGTATGGGGGGTATGGAATAACCCCCAGGTCAAATGGGGACCCTCCCCGTTTTTTTTAAATTTGGCGGTAAAATGATGTAGTTTAAGCATTTTTAAAACTCTTTTACATACCATACCAGCATAAATGTTAAATAATTTATATCTATTCTGTATATTATTTATATGCTTGTTATACTAAAATGCTTTATTTTTAGTCACATCCATAAAAAACTTTTGAAAATTTGGTCTGTTTGTGATAATTTGAATGTTTAACCTAGTAAAGTGTATATTTTTATTTAAATATCCTAAAATAAACAATGTACAATAACTATTTTACACATAATGAAACTCTTTTGTTTTGAGTTATCGCTTACTCGCTTAGTCGTATTATTCACGCAAAAACAGTGTGTCCAGTAGGGAAATTCAAATTTAAAAGTGTTATGAATAAAGCGATACTTTAAAAATATAATGAAAATAAATATAAAAATAAATGTAAAATAAAGCGAATACTTTAAAAATATTTATTTACTTTAAAAGATCAATAAAATAAATGTTTTTTTTTTAAATAAAATATCTTTTAAATGTTTCTCATCCATTCACACTCACTCCTTTAATCGAGCACGCAAATTTTGAAACACTTTCTTGCTGAGAGCTGCGGAGAAATGTTGTTGATTTCTCGTCGTAGGTATATTTTTTTTTTGTTGGAATAAACTTTGATTTTAAATGACCCTACAAAAGAAACACACGGAGTGAGGTCAGGTGATCTTTTCGGCCAGCGTATGTGTCTAAACCCCGATATTACTTTTTGGGGGAAAAGTGCTCGCACAGTCTGCATCGAATCCCTGACAGTATGGGCAGTGGCCCCATCCTGTTGAAACTACGTGTTTCTGGTATATCGGGGATCTCTTTCCACAATAGGAGCAAACAACGTGTTGATCATGAGCCTGTATCGTTCGGAATTTAGATTGATTGCTTGACCATTTTCGTTCTCAAAGAAAAACGAACCAATTACGCTACTGGCGGACATTGTGCACCATACAGTCACCTTTTGGCTATGTAACTGCCTTTGATGACTCTCTTTCGGATTTGATGGGGCCCAATTTCTGCAGTTTTGCTTGTTTACATTCCCTTCCAATTGAAAATGTGCCTCATTGCTGAAGATCACGTTATTAAGCCTGCACTGACTATGAAAAACTTCGAACAACCTTTCAGCACAAGTTTTTCTTAAAGCATAAACATTTTCTATCAAAGCCTCCACTAATTGGATTTTATTAGGATGAAAATGCATTTTTATTTCATAATTACGTAAAGCGTCGACTTAGGGATACCCAAAACTGCAGAGTGCTTTCGTACAGAACGTCGTGGATCTGTAAGAACTGAATCACGCACTCGACGCACGTTTTCTTTAGTAGAAACAGTAGGCGCTAGTCCTGGAATTGCTTGGTTGAGGGGAGAACCCATTTCACGGAACATCTTTAACCTGAACATTTTTTCCTGCTCTTGGTCGGCGAATATTGTAGTGAGAACATAACTTTCGAAGGGCTACAGAATACAAATCGCCACTCTTGAAGTAAGCTTCGATTGCAAAAGCGCGCTGCGCTTCGGTCCAACCTTCCATCGAGACTGCAAAATCCGCGCGTCTGGAGCGTCGACCGAGACCCCTCCCCGCTTCCCCGCGTTAACCGTTACCGCGTAATTCAAATTTGAAATTTGAACTTTCCTCCTGGACGACACCCTTTAATTTTTGTTAGTTTTTACGCCTTCATTTTGAACATGAAAGCTATTAATGTGTGCTAATTAAAATGTTTCTGAGACAAGTTTAATAAAGAATGAAGATTGTGCCACGTTTATAAACCGTAATTTTTCACTTATTTGCAAATAGCTGATATTTTTACTGCCTATTATTGGTGTGGCAAAAAGAGAGGTTTAGGAAATCTGGGGTAGTAACTGCCACCCCGTACCTAATTACGGCACTGGTCATGACACAGTCAGAAACATGTAGTGATTATTACTCGCTCCGAGGATTTAAAAAAAATATAAATATAGGAATTTCAAATATATACTCTACTTATTAGACGCCCCCAGTAGCGATTTTAGCAACCTTTTCAATAAGATTTATTCTAAGTGGGTTGCAACGGTGTGGTTTCTATCTTGGGTGAAGTTAGTTTACTCATTGACCAAAGGAGCGCAAACGTTGAGATTTACAGTTTGATATAATATGAAAACAATATATTAACAAAAGTCGACTACAGCATGTATCTAACTTTTATAAATAAGCTACAATAACTGCGTTTGTTAAAGATATTAGCAATAAAATAAGAATCCCTAACAAAATAAATTAATCTATTATCCCGGAAATTAGCCATTTAGTGTGAGTCTTTAGGTGGTATAGTTATAGAGATATCATAAAATTAGTAACACGTGGCGAGGAACAAGAAGCGTAATTTTAAAGCATTAATTTTAAAAAGTTTCCAAGTGAAATCCCTCGATAAAGTTGCTCATTGCCTCGGACATTAAGGCTTCTTCACTGACTTCGAAAACATTTAGGCGCGATTACTCCTACAATGTAAGCGGTGAGTGAGTTTTATTATAATTTCATTATATTGACTAATTAATTCTCTAGGGCAGCACTTAGGAGAATGAGCAAAAATATATTTCCATGGTATCATCCTCCATAGCAATGAATTACTATAAATAAGCTAAAAACCAATTTATTGCGTGACATTTGTAGCAACCGAGTTTCGGCGATGTTGCAACCGCCGTTGTCCAGGGTAGACTGTCAGTCTGTCAGTCCACCCTGGAGAACGTCGGTTGCAACATCGCCGAAATATCGGCTGTCTAAAAACAACAAGCGGGAAATTCGTTTTAATTTTTACCACTTTATTTTATTTTTATAGTAACCCACCCAGTCAGCAGCCCATAGAAGCGCCTTATGCTAATCAGGGGTTTGTGAGTGATTAAACGTTTTTATATTCGTTTGCTTTACACCTTAATAAAATTCCTTTGATTTTCCACCTCCGACCTCAACGGAAAATTTCGAATTTTGCATAATTAGCAATAATTACGCTGAGGAAGCCTATATAGCAAATGCACGTTTTATTATACTGTATACCGAATATCATAGCCATTCGTCTGTAAATCATGTTTTCTTAAAATAAATAAATAAAAATAAATAAATAGAGATAAGCCTATATAGAAATAAAATTGTAATTTATATGTATCAGTATCAGCGTTTCCAAAACTCATGCACTTTTTTCGCTGGCTACTATAAAATGACCATGTTTGGCAATCTTATTAGCGCGCTGTCCCTCAGATCACCAAGAGTAACTTTAGTCTCGAATCTCCAAAGAATTTGGTTTTTGTTTTTTGCCAAATTTTGTTTATTTAAAAAACATACCAATTTTCTAAGACACATGAAACTTGATTTAGGATTAAATTGTAGCAAATTTAATCTACCTTAAAAAAAATAGAATACCTTTTCTGTAGAATCGAGAAAATCGTGAAAAGTTCGAAAATTTCCCTGCTTTTTGAACATTTGCACAGATCTTTCGAAACTGCAAACATCATGTCATATTAATGGCATAGGTCCTAATAACATATTACCTTTTGCAATATGAAAGTCTTTTTCGAGTATACATTGACTTGCCTAATAATGAATGTACGGAATTTTCATTTTTACGAAATAGATGCGAATTTATGTTTTTTTTTTAAATTTTGAAAAAAAGCGAAAAAAAGCAATGAAGCCTACTTTCATATTGGTCAGTTATTTTGCCTATCTGTGGCAGCAAGTCACCACCTTAAAACAAAATAAATTACTTGTTGTTTTATATTCAGTATATTATGCAAAATTTAGCGAAATTTCGATTTTTTCAATTTTGTTTTTGCGAAATTTCTGTTTTTTTATTGCGAATATTCCGTATCTTTAATGATTACTTATTAATAGTGGTACCGAAATATCAAGGCGAAATATTTTATTGATTGAAATTAAATATATTGGCACTCATAAAATTTTTCTTAGATTATATTATTTATTATTCTTAGATTATATCACTTTTTTTGTTAGTGAAGATGAGCTAAAAGTCTCCTCTCGTAGGTTTCTCTGTAGCGTCGTTCAGGGTCAAATTTAGCACTCAGCTTATTCCAAGTGTCCTTATCTTTATTGATGAAGTGGCTCAGAGCTTTCTCGATTTCCACTCTTTGCGATCTCGAACATTGGCCGCAATCCGTCTCAAGAGCTTCTTTAATGTTAGCTGTAGGATAAAAGAACACGTGTTACAGAATATCTCCATTTACAGAATATTTCCATTTACAAAATATCTCTATTTGCATACTATCACCAATTACAAAAAATATCTTCATTTACAAAATATCTCCATTTACAGAATATTTCCATTTACAAAATAACTCTGTTTATATACTATCACCATTAAAAAAAATATCTTCTTTTACAAAATATCTCCATTTACAGAATATTTCCATTTACAAAATATCTCTATTTACATACTATCACCATTTACAAAAATATCGTTTACAGAATATCTTCATTTACAAAATTTCAACATTTACAAAATATCTCTGTTTACAAAATATCTCTGTTCACAGAATACCTTTAATTACAGAATATCTCCATTTACAGAATAAAACTTATAGACGTATATTTTTATTAAATTGGGATTAGCTTTAATGTTATATTTTCTTAGCTTTAGAGCTATATATAAAAATTCAGTCTGTGTAAAATTCTGGGCTCGCAAAATTCGAAAAGTAGTCGCTCTATTGACTTGAAATTTTGACACAACGTTCCATGTTTTTATAGTATTTTTACACGACTGCCCAACAAAAAAGGAGTGTAATGTGTTCAGGTTTCATCTATGTATGTTTTCCGTTTCTTTATTCCACCATAACTTCTAAACGCTTGAGCCCATTTAGAAGTGTGTAGTATTGTTAGAATCGCTATATCATCCCGAGTGGCATAGTGTATATTAATTGTCCAAATATCAAGTAAGTAGTTGTCTAAATGTCCAAATGTCAATAAATTAACATAAATATATCGTGTTTAGTGTCAAATGAAAGGTCTGATTAAGTACCCTCCGGAAATATACATGTATCTATATGGATAAATACATAAACCACAAATATTACATAAAAAACAGTAATAAAAATAATTATAAATACAATATTTCACTTTCTGTAACGGCAGTCATGTGTTTTATTATTTTTAATGTATTTACTTGTTAGTTGCATCCGAATACGCGTGACGAAAGTTTTTCCGCGCCCGGTGGAGTCTCCGGTGCGCTTTAACATCGGTGCGTTTCCCATTAATTTTATATCAGACTGAGCCACAGCGAACCGTGGCCGGATTTTAGCTAGTAAATAATAATAATGGAACTCTGTCTATGCAAGAACCTGGTTAATCGTCAAAATCTCCTCCTTGCCTCTAAATTGCTATACACTGTAGTTCACAGGATTCAGATCGGGCTAGTAGCATGGCCATTCTTTAGAGCTGACGAAATTAGGAAAACTGTCTTTGCACTACTATTGAACAGCTCAGGGCCTGTGAGCTGGAGCTGTTTTATTGAAATATCGGTAGCTGGTTTTAGAAATGCTCCTGGCGCCTAGGAACTACCACAGATTCGAGAATGTCTTTTGGGTTCACTTCTTGCTTTATAGTGATTATATTATTATGGGGTATTCAATCGAAATAAAAACCCTTATAAATACGATATTTTTACTGTGTCGCGTCGTTATAGAAAATGATATCTTTCGAGCCCAACTTTTACTTTCTCGGCCCACCAACCGACGAGGAGGGAAAGTATTATGAACGAGCAAAAATTTAGGCTCCCCTGATTGTCAACATATTGAATTGCTTTACTGCCAATCACCTTTAACGGTTTCCTGAATTATGTCTGAGAATTAGAATATTTTATTTTCTGTAACATAGTTTGTAGTAAACATAGTTTCTAGTTGCTTGCCTTTTAATTCCTCCGCCAGTTTCGGACAGGGTCTCTTTGAAACTTCCAGTATACAGTCTATATAGATTTGAAGGAGTCGTTTGTTTCCCAGAAGATCATCCGCCTTGAGACTGCCTAGCTGTTTCGACAAGGCTGCCTCACTCACGACCAACAGCAATGTTGCACACGTCAGATACAAGAAGAATTTCATAGTGACCTGAAATATGATTTATTGTGTGAATTATTATCAATATACATACAAATCTCTAAAAAGATTAACATAAATCAATCAATAATACTATAATATATTTAGCAAAATCATAATACTATAATGTATTTAGATCGTTATATTTATATATTTGTGTATGTATGTGTGTATGTGTATATGTATCTATATGAGTACCTACGTCAGGTAGGCTTCTCCACCTAAGTCGGAAAATAGGTCGTATGCCCAGATACAGGCTATATTTCGCCTAGTTGGGTATGAGCTGAGCATGGTCATGTGAATGTGGGTCGTTGTTTCTTCGCACCATTACTTGGTATCACCATTTTTATATATTTTATAATTATGTTTGAAACAAACAAATAAAAAAAAATATTAAAACTTTACCCTATAATTTAAAAAAAAAACCTTATGAAAAGTACAGCGCCAGCAGCTAAATTGCCTTTTTAGTTTAAAAGGAACTGATTCTTTTCTTCAACATAACTTTATAGCTTCCTGGACTGAATTGTTCCTTAACCTTTGTTTCTTATTTGTAAATCGGTGAAAAACAAGCTTACTTCCTTAAGTGAGCCGGTTTTTCATCGATTTAGAAATAAGGAACAAAGTGAAAAATCATATCAATCATAAATGCCCTCAGAATGGCATGGTAATTATGTATTATAAAATTTAATTCCTGCATATTCTGGGCTTTGCATATATATTATTCACTGGTGAGCGACGAATCCGGGTCACAGACACAAACTTTAATATCTCGAAAACTAAGAATGCTACCTATTTCAAATAAAAATATTTTATAAACTATTTGGTACTATTCAAATAAAATTAATGGAAAAGGTTAAAAACAAAAAAAAAATTTTTTTTGATAATTGACGTACGAATTCACTGCATTTGTTTTTGATTTTGTTTCTGTTCTGTCATTTTTTTTTATAAGAACAGTTCCTGGTATTCAATATTCATCATAAATGTGGTAATTATTGAATAAGCTAGCATTCTTAGTTTCCGAGACATTGAGGTTTATGTTGGTGACCCGAATTCATTGCTCCCGAGTATATCTTTTCTTAAATAATAGAGAATAAACAGGTCTCTCAAATTTCGCGTCTCTGCTTGATGGATGAAGAAAGAAGCCAACCATCCACGGAGCAGCAAGTTTTAACGACGAATGTCGTATCTCTGTCCGAATTTTATATACGAATTTACCAAACGGTTTCTAACCCCTCTAATCCACACCGGTGACTATTTATTGTATATATCCAAACGCAAAAAAAGAACAACACATGAATAAGTAGATTACAACTAGGTGAAGTAACAAATTTCAGAAACAATAAACTATTTAACTGGCCTAAAAGAACAATAGAACAAAAAAAATAGCGATACATAAATTAAAGAGATGAAACAACAATATTAAGAAACAATAAACATATCAACTATCCCAAAAGAACATTAGAACAACGAAAAATCAATAAACGAATTAAATGGATTACAGCTAGGTGGAGTATCAAATTTAAGAAACAATAAACAAATTACCTAGCCCAAAAGAACAATGGAACAAAAAAATATAACAATAGATGAATAAAATAGATTACATGTGTTACTAGGTGTTAATTGTAATTATGTTACTGTCACGGATTGTTACTAGGTGAAGTAACAAATGTAAGAAACAATAAACAAATTAACTATCCTAACATAGAATTAGATTAAAATTATCAGAAGATTTGAGGCAAAGACAGAGGCAGTTTATCTTTATTGTTTAAATTGCGTACATCTTTCGTTTGTCTTTGAATTGGAATTTATTATCAAATTGGTGTAAATATAAAGAAACTAATGTTGAGGTGCTTAATTAACAGTCTGTGAATTAACAGATATTTTTCTTTGTAAATTATCCTAATCATCCTAATTATCCCAATATGAAAACCAAAAAATGTATTTTATGCTTAGCATAACTTTCATGGCTTATTAATCCGCACATTATCATTAACCCAAAATACCTGAAATGTACTAATTTGGCCTGTTTTTTATCTAAAACACGTCTCAAATTCATATGATATTTTATAAATTCAAATTCGGAAATATTACTAGTGCATCCCAACTTTTCAACTGTTGTCGTGACCAAATGATGCCTGGATACCAAATTTTGGCTCAGCGTTTGGGCGCTATCATAGAGAAATACATACACACAGACAAACAGTATCTTGAATCTTGAATCTTAAAGTCTCAGAAACCTAAAGAATATTTTTGAATACATTATACTATTATTTACTTCAAAATGCACTTTCAGAAAAGTGTAATTTTAGTGCCCAAGAAAAAAGTGGCCGATAAGATATTGTATCTGTATAAGTCAGGATGGAAGTTACAAAAGTGTAAAAAAGAATTAGGCAGTGAAAAGAAGCAAATTAGGTAAATAAGAGACTCAGCACATAATGAAGATTAAATCGAGAACTGTTTATGACTGTCAAACCGATAAATGCACTTTGGTTCACTCACAATCTTACTGAAATCTAAAAGTAGGTTTGAGCCATGTTGTCAGACCATTATAGAAAGGTTTAGACGAGGAACATGTCTACAAGGCCTTATGGCGTATTTATGTAATCATGAAAAGTTTCTTAGAATTATTGTTTATTGGATTTATCAATATTGGCTAAACTAAAAGTCAGCCCAGTGTTAAGTACACCGATAATTGTCAAAGTGAAGAGAACGAGAGACGTTAGTAAAGCATGAGTACTAAAATAGAGACTGTTTAATCAGAAAGAAGTGTTATGGGTTTTATACCCCTAATAACATGGTATTATTAAAAACAAAAGTATCTTTGCAAATGTTTTAACTGCAACTGTTATACTAATAGTTAAATGTAATGGGTATAACAAGCTAAAATGATTATAATGATTTTGGGACTCCAATTTTTAAAATAAACTAACCGAATTTCAGTAAAATGATGAAGCCTCTAGGTAGGTTTATTCAGCAAAAAATAGATAGAAAGAAGTGTTATTTTGCCGAATTGTAAATTTGGGAAAAATAGTAAACTTTGACAGTTTTCCAATATATTTAGAGTGTTGTTCACCTCTAGGATTAACGTAAGATGATTATTTATATATTTTTATAGCTAGATTATTATGAACTCCAAAAGAATATAATCTCCACTTTTTGAGCATTTTTACCGAGTTTCATCCGTGTATTCTCGCTACATCGAACGGTTATCTATTCTTAGCACTGCATACCTATAATTCCTAGCGGAATCATTTGTAAGAATGTTTAAATCGCACTCGTGCTATTGTGTTATGGCAAAATATTGCAAATTGAAAATTTCTGTTTCGAGTAAATGGGATTCTTAACAACTTATTTATCTGTGCACCATTCTAGAATGTAGAATAGAATAGAATAACTTTATGCTGCTCTAAAAACATTACTTAATAAATATTACACTGGTTTTATAATGTATGCACTAATTGCGGATCTTACAGTCAACAAGTTCCATTCGTTTTATATGTTTTAATAATATTGATGAATTATTTTATTTTTTAAGTTCTGCGCATTCTAGGATCAATTATTATTTAATCGTGTCTTTTTTGTCCATTTTATATCTTTTGTTAAACTTTATGTTGTTCAAGGCCATTTCAACGTATATTTCAATGTTTTAGTAACGGAAGATTTTAACTGTGATTTATTATTATTATTACTTTGTTTTCTAATTTCCATTTAATAAAAAATACATTATAAATCATTATTATAAATCATTTATTATTGGTATTGTAGGTAAGCCCAGCGGAATAATGATAGCAACATATTAACTATACACACTTACCAACTACGTAAAAATGTCAGTCTGTTACCATAACAAGGAATTATGAGGAACGAAGTGTCATGAATTATCACCATACATTTTACACCATAATTCGGACAGTAAATATATTTATATTTCTATTTCTAGGCCTGTTTTTATTTTGTTATACAAGTTATTAAACCATTCACATAGCGAACGTTTCGTAATCTAGGAAATGGGATACCTTAGGTGTCATCTGAGCACTTCAGATACATCATGCATACTAAGGAGAATTCTGAGTCGTAAAAACTATCACTGGTTGAATTAAGAGCAGGATATATCAACGCGTCGCAGTGATCAAATGCATGACTACTTACTTCTACAACTTTTCACTTCTTTCAACCTTCAGCTACGCATATAAATTAATAATTTTTACACGACTGCCCAACAAAATAGGAGTGCAATGTGTTCAGGGTTCATCTATGTATGTATGATTTCCGTTTCCTGTTTGGACCATAACTTCTAAACGCTTTAACCGATTTAGAGTGCGCGGTATTGTTAGAATCATTACCTATACTGTACAAATATCAAGTAGGTAGTTGCCTAAATATCCAAATGTCAAAAAATTCACATAAATATCTTTAGTGTCAAATGAAAGGTCTTATTGAATATATTCTAGAAATATACATTTATCTATATTGATAAATACGTAAACCACAAATATTTCATGAGGAAGCTCGTAATAAAAATAATTATAAATACAATAGCTCACTTTCTGAATCGGCAGTCGTGTTTTTAATTCTTTTTAATATATTTAATTGTTAACACTATAAATGGTTAACTGCACATAACTCACCGATTTCAACGAGATCCAGACAGAATACGACTAATGCAGCATTTAGGAAATGTCACCGTATTTATATTGACCTCAAGGCGGATGACAAATTTCTCAATAGGTACACTCTCACCGGTTTTGTATCACTTAATCTTAACGTTAACGATCTGTATGATGTAGTCATGGCTGTTTTACGGCAGATGATGTTTGTCGCTGTATTCGTCATTGTCATTGAAATTACTTAAAACTTGTCATTCGCCATTGAAAATACTTAATACCATATTCACCTTCTTTTACTTTCCCGGTCCACCAATCGGCGAGGACGGAAAGTATTGTGGACGCGCAATTTTTATTTTCGAAATGAAGACGGAAATATCGTTTTTAAGCCCACCTGAGCCAAATAACACCATTTCCAGATGAAAGTCTGTCTGTCTATCCGTATGTGTGTCTGTGTATTTCTCTAGATTATGTAAAATTTATAATACGCAGCTCGGCGATATTGACATATTCAATTTGCCATCTATAGCTCTTAAAGAAGCAATAATTATTGACGGTATTGACATATCCTTGTAATCGCAATATATAATATAATATATTATAATATTTATAATATGTATTTAAGAATATATCAAGAATATATTTATATAATTATGAATATATTTATATAACTACATTATGGAGTTAGGATAAGAATATATTTATATAACTACATTATGGAACGTGTATTCATATAAAATTTTATTTACTTATTATGACCCCCCTTCCCAATTCCCACCTCCCCTCATGGGAGTTTATTCTTCATTAAAAAATGTTAGGTGTTTAAATTATAAATGTGGAAATATGTTATCTAAAAGCTGGAATGTATTGTAAAAGCTGTATGTTTGCCCAAACGCTTCATCCGATTGAGCTGAAATTCGGCAAGCAGGCATCATTTGGTCATGACATGATTTGGAAAGGTGGTGGTTAAAATAGTTTCACCGTCATATTTCAAGCGCACACGTCATATTTCAATCTCGAAATATTGGACTTGGAGATTTGAAATTTGTTGGATAGAAATCACATTGTGAAATTTCGGTTGGAGTATCTCGTAGCTCCAGGGCAAATTATGTTTCATTAACAATGTTCAAATAAACGTGTAAAAAATCCGAAACAAAATTGCATCCGATAAAAATCTGGATATCGCTCGTCGACACTACTATAGCTTGAGCTTTCAACCAGGCCAAGATTCTTTCCGAAAGGACATCACGCAAAAATCCATTCCTAATACTTGCAGGGAAAGTTTTCGGGCAACACGACCGATTTATTCAATGAATGGTGATCCAAAAAAATGAATAAATATGTGTGTTATGTACATATGTAAACAAATGCGGTGCGTAAAGTTTTAGAATAACTATTATATTTTGAAAGAAAATAGATATTTTATGGTTTGTATTCAAATTGGTTTGCATTAAAGCTCAATTTATATTTGTTGCTGACACGACTTTTTATATAAATTCAGTTAGAAAAAATCTACGATAAGTCTTATGATAAAAAATAAAAAACACAATTTGCTAACAAATATTTTTATTCCCATACACGTAAATTAATTTTTAAAATCACAGTTTAATAAATATTAATAACGCGTAACATTTATGTGACATCCCTGTTTTTAGTTAACAACTACTATTGGTGGGGGTAAGGAAGGAGGTAGCATGCGGCGCCGTCTGACACGCGTGATGTCTCGGTTCCCTAACAGGGTTGTCGACTACAGTTTGCTACTATGTGATATACCGAACCAGTTCCATTCGTTTTGCGTGCGTTTGTCGGGATATTTAAGCTTTCTTAGCATGACGGAGTCTGGCCTCGTACTTTGTGCGGAAATGGTTGTTAGGGTCAAACTTTGCGCACAGATTATTCCAGTTGGACTGATTCTGATCGTTGATAAAGTGGCCGATAATCTTTTCGACGTCCGTCCTCTGTTTCGGCGAACAGTTAGCGCATTCGTTCTCCAGAGCTTCTACGATGTGGGCTGCAAAGAAAACAATATGTTTCATAATACTATAGGCGAGTTACAACAAAGCGGATAGCGCACAAAATATTATCCGGCCTCAAATACCTATGTATACCAATTTCCTTTACGATCGGTTGAATGGTATATAAGTTCACATACTGCAGCGCCATCTAGTAGCGAGTTACGATAAAGTGGATAACGCGAAAATATTATCCGTGCTCAAATACCTGTGCTAACAATTTTCATTACAATCGGTTGAATGGTATAAAAATTGATGTGCTACAGTGCCATCTAGTGGCGAGTTATAATAAAGTAGATAAGGTGAAATATTATACGGTCTCAAATACCTATGTATACCAATATTCATGGCGATCGGTTGAACATTATAGAAGTTGATCTGCTGCAGCGCCATTTAGTCGCAAGTTACAACAAAGGGGATAGCGCGAAAATATTATCCGGGCTCTAATACCAATGTGTAACAATTTTCATGGCGATCGATTGAACGGTATAGAAGTCGATGTACTGCAACGCCATCTAGTGTCGAGTTACCATAAGGTAGGTAGCGCGAAGTTATTATCCGGGCTCAAATACATGTAATTCAATTTTCATGGCGATCGGTAGAACATTATAGAAGTTGATGTAATGCAGCGCCATCTAGTAGCAAGTTACAACAAAGTAGATAGCGCAAACATATATTATCCGTTCTCAAATACTAATGTACACCATTTTTTATGGCGATCGGTTGAACAATATTAAATATGATAAACTGCATCGCCATCTAATGGCGAGCTACAATAATATGTATATGTATATATATATGTATATATATAGTGTAATAATATGTATATGTATATATATATGTATAGTATATATATATATGTATATATATATATATATATATATATATATATATATATATATATATATATATATATATATATATATATATATATATATATATATATATATATATATATATATATATATATATATATATATATATATATATATATATATATATATATATATATATATATATATATATATATATATATATATATATATATATATATATATATATATATATATATATATATATATATATATATATATATATATATATATATATATATATATATATATATATTTGCCGATGTTTTGTATAGTTTAATACTTTATACTAACATCTTAGTTCATTAGCCTCGCTCGGGCAAGCCCTTTTCTTGGTTTCCAGGACACAGTCGACATAGGTCTGAAGAAGCCTTTTCTGGGTGAGGATTTCATCGACGTTGATGCTGGTGAATTTGCCAGTGTACGCGGCCTTGACTGACACCACTGACAGAACAGCTAATGCTAGTACCAATAAAAGTTTCATGATGATCTGGAAAAGAAATATTATTTTATTATTTGCCTTTTGAACTACTCGTCCTAAAAGGAATGGGAGCAGATTTTCTATGTTATGTTTAATAATTTATTATACAAATTTATTTTCATCTACAATAGCATGAGATAGATACTTTGCAAAATTCTGGGTAGGTACAACTCAAGTTGTAGACACGATAGTGGCAGGTACAGGACACAGAATATATCAAAATTGTGAAACCGAAGACTATCGTGGGTGCTTGACACTATAAATAAGATAAAAAACGAATTTACCGCGTGTAATTTCTAATACCCGACGTTTTGGCGATGTTACAACCGCCGTTGTCCAGGCTATAATGAAGTGCTTCGAATTCGTCGCCTACTACAGGTGAACCCGCCACCCCAAGAAGGTATAACGATATTGTTCGTTCTTTTAACCGTGGGGTGAACGTAGTGACTTAAGGACGAGACAGTCCATCGTCTAGCTACAACCAATACGCCCGTTCCAACATCGCCGCAACGTCAGCTTTTATAAACTTCAAGCCTTAAATTCGTTTTTTATAAATATTTAAAGTCACAGATGGCAGATTTTTTTATGGTTGTTGCTATTTAAAAAAATATTATAGAGAGCGTTTGTACGCCTTTGTTATTATAAGGGAGCTGGTTCCATAATATCGTTGCATGGACAGAGAACGAGTAAAACTAAAACAACGTTTTATGATGCGGGATGCTAATGGAATTGTGACTAGCTTCCCCAAGACCGTCACTTTCCAGAACCGTTAACATAGATGATGTATGTGTAGATTTCTGTAATTTATATCTTATTTTTGCATTGCATGCTATTTCGGTCTATTAGGGACTTCTGATGCGAGCATCTAATTATTAATAAAGAGAGATATAGTTTTGAAGCCATGTCGGCAGGGCTACTTTCGGAAGGTTGCAAGTTGTGAAATTTCACAATCTAGAATAGAAACAAACAAAGCAAACAAACGTCTTCAAGGTGTAGGTAATCTATAGACAAATTTTCGAAGGCCCTAATGACAATTTGCCACCCTGCATGACAATTTGAGAAGCTAAATAGTTTAAAACATTAGAAAAACTCGTGTGTTCCTCAAATGTAAATACTCTTCATATTGTGCTCAGAAATTGAGCAACTTGTATACCATATTGCACAATGACTAGTTTTTCGACCAGATGTCGTTTACGTTGGCTTATGACATCGCCGCTTCATTTCGAAACCCAAAACGAGTTTCTTTCCTCAATACAAAAACTAAATTAGGAGGTAATCACTACTAGATCACGTTTTTATAAATGAGGGTAAATTCCTTAAAATACATGTTGAACTGTGGGCCAATGAAATTTATTACTACTGAACAACCCTCAATTCTATTTTCGAAACAAGTGATTGTTAGATATAATTAAAACTCTAACATTATCGATCACAATCTCCAAAATCGATTGAAAAAAGACGATTGCGTTACTGCTAAGGGACCGTTCATTAATCACGTGAGGCTCGAAAGGCGGGGGGGGGGGAGGTTCGGAAAAAACACGAAATATCACAATAGGGGAGGGGGGGGGGGTGTAGTGGGATATCACGTGAATTTATTTTTTTGTTGAACGTGCGATTTCTAAACCGAAAAACGGCGCGCGACCTTGACTCGCCGATGCCAGTACCTACAATTATATGTTTTTTACATGATCACACATTTCCTTTATTATTTCTATACCAGTCTGAAACAACCTGCAACCTTAACGTCTGTCTGGACATTTTTATCGCGGTGCCTTATTTTCCAGAATTAAATTAGATTATAACTGCATTTAAAAATATTATTCTGATTTTCTTTTAAGATACTTACTACTAAGATAAGGCGGCTGAATTTGTGGGTAGAGTTGAGACAAAGATAGAAGGGATGGACGACCTTTCCCGAAATCCACTCCAATCGACTTCCAGGAGACTAAGCAACTCATTGGACGATATATTTTTAAAACCTTGCATCCATATCAACAAACCCTACTTTAATGAAATCGCGTCTAAACAATTAGGTAGAGTTATGTATCTATTTATAATTAGACCGACAGTAACGTTTACTGAATTAAACCTCCCGGATTTATTTGGATTAATTCCAACGAGAGTGATTCCACATTTTCTGGAAGTGATGTGACTTTTCGGGAACCCAATTAGGAAGTTTTAATATTATGTGTCAAGGCTAATATTATATAAAACTTCATCAAAATCGTTTTATCCGTTTTCCATAAAAATAAAATAAATTCTTATTAGGAGTCTTTGACAAAAACCTCACCTATATTAGAATTATTAAAAATGAAGTTTTTTCGAAATTTCAGTCATTTAGGCGTCTCCATGGCAACATCAACAATCTGAAGATACGAAGATGATACTTTACTGATGATGAACTGCAGTGCGGAAAGACGACGTTAGAAGCTAATTGACAAGGTCGCAAGTATTGAACCCGCTTTCAATCATATTTGATAGTACTACTATATGGAGCAAGCAATATACCAAACCTGAAAGTCCCTCTAATATATTATTCTCTATATGTGTATACACACACACCTTCTTGAAATAGCGGTACTTTACTGTAAGAAATAATAATAGAGTTTGCGACAAAAAACTAATGCCTAGGAAACGAGTTGGCCGATTGAAAACAAATTAAGTTGATGAAGTGATTCATCTTGACTTTTTCTTATTACATGTTATAAGAAAATTATTGTAAACTCTAGTGCATTTTATTGGCTCCTTAACAAAATTATAAAGCGGTGTTCTTTCACAAATATTGTTAAAAATGTAAATGCAGTTGGCGTAACTGCTATAACGTTGTCATATTTTACAGGGTTTTTGGTACCTCGATAATTATCTTTGGGGATGTTGTAGAAGAGGTTAATGAATAAAGTTGTGATGTGAAGTTGTGATGTGTGTTGAGAAGACATCGGCGATCTTCTTTCACAAATATTGATAATAATGTAAATGCAGTTGGCGTAAATGCTATAACTGTGTCATACTTTTACAGGGTTTTTGGTACCTCGATAGTTATCTTTGAGAATGTTGTAGAAGAGGTCAATGGATAAAGTCTTTAACATCTGGCCAATACATTCTGAGATAATGAAGGAGGAAAAATACTTTACTAACTACTGTCCGACAACTGGTACCTAAAAATTCCAAACAAGCTCTTTAAATGCTTTTTAATCGCTCCAATAACTACACCTTTTTTATTTTCAACTCAATATTTGGGTACTTAGAGGAGATGTCAATATTTGCAAATGCATTCAGTGGACAGAAGAGAAACGTATGAAAGAGTACAGTAAAGCTACTGGTAGCAAGCTTTCAAAAAACAAAAATCTGAAATCCACAAATTCGGAAATGAGTAGCGTTCATAGTAGATTTTTTAAATTAATAATATTTATATATTTTTTTGTTATTTATTTAAATAGTATTTATTATTATATAATATTCTATTATTTTTTGTAACATCATAGATTTTTCTTTATTTATCAGGTTTAATATTATCCTTATTTTTTAACATTTAGTTAATATTATCAACAAAAAAAGACGCTAAAAATATAGATTTTTTAATAAATTCTTTTACATTTCTTAATTTTACCAAATATTTAAAATTTTTAAGGGTAAATTAAATTATATGATAGATTATTAAAATGTTTATAGCGATATTGATGTTATTATAATATGACACTATTGTTTTATGGATATAGTTATGACGTATGGATTATGATTATAGTATTATGGTACGCTTTTTATTATAGCCAATGAGTTTCCTTTCTTAGTGTAATAATTATTTTACAATATAATACAAACGAAGCTGCCATGGAATTCACCGACCGGAGTCGGGCCCATTATAATACTATTATTACACTTCTGGGGGATGAGCGGTGGACTCCGGGCTAACAACCGGCTGTGGTAGGTTTGGGACAGCTCTCTTGCCACATGTGAGCGTTTACCTTACCACCCATTCACTCCCCCTTCGATGCCATACAATTTGAAATGCGAAAATCGCGGTTTTAGATATTTGTTTCTAGGAAAGAGTTAATTATTTTTCTGGAAAGACCAAGATCGTTAAAGGGGTTAAGCAGAGATTTGGATGGCAGGCCATTAGCGCCAACTTCCATCGCGTGAAGGTAAACAGTGAAGCCGTTCCGGGTGACAGCATTTCCGAGATCATGGTATTTATTTAATTTGTACTCGTGGTCTTTTGGGATATATGATTCCCATGGGACAGTTAATTGTACAATAAGGGCTACCTTCCGAGATAGAGAGTAAAGAGTTATATCTGAACGGAGAGCTGTGCATCCGAGACTTTCAGGGAATTTATACTGCTTATAGACCGAATCAACCCCCAGAATCAAATCTGAAGCTATCTCGATTATTGAGAAAGGTTTTGCAGTGAAAAGTTTTTTGCCTTTAGAGCCATCCCGCACAAACTGTATTGGTGGTTTCGAGGGTAATGTCAAACCCTAGTTGGCACGAGCCACTGAGAGGCTAAGTACCTCGCGAATAACAGCAAGGACTTTGGCATGGCGGTAAGTATATCGTCCTTGAGCTAAGGTCACCTTGCAGCTTGCTAGAATATGTCTTGCTGTGCAAGGGGTATTGCTACAAAGGGGACATGAACTATCCTCGGCATAGCTCCAACGAGCGAGGTTACTGGGGTCTGGAAGTGTATGCTGAAAGGCATTCAAACAAAATTTCAGCCTCTCTGGCGTCAAGTCATAGAGCATTACCTTTAAGTGCATTGGAGGCCATTGAAGGCCAATAGTATGAGCCATATTGTTACTGTCGTAATGTCCCCGTAAGAGAGACTTTTTCAAGTCCACATCGCTCCCGCTTGCTTGCCCGTGTCAACTAGTAGTTAACAAATCGAGAATTTAGAATTGACCGTGTCAAGTAGTAGTTAACATAACCTTGAAGTCAGCTTTGCCCGTGTTAACTGGTAGTTGACATTGCATTTCACTCAGCTATGACCATGTCAACCTGTGGTTAACATCGCTCCCGCCGTCGAAAAAGCTGATTCTACCCGTCTTTATCGCTCCAGGGCCTAATTTGTATTATTTGTCCCGTTTCTTCGTGAAATTTCCCCTCCACACAATCCCAGTCAAGCATCCAAGCCATAGACAAAAGTCGCCGCACGGCGCCAGATGACACAAGACGCCGCACGGCGCCAGATATTGGTATGGAAACAAAGGCCTTTTAAATAATAAATATCTATGAACAAGTGATCATTTTTTTTTCTTATTCTATTATTTATTATATTGAAAACATAATCAAAGAATAAAAACCATATGTCATCGCTCTTATTTTTGAGGTATGAGCTTATGAATACAAGACGAGCTTCAAAACGCCCTACTTCTAAGTTTAGCATAGCATAACTCTGCACCAAAGTCGTAATTTGATAAACAAAAGATAACATTGTTTAGCTAGTTTCATAATAAACATAAATATATATAACACTTGACACTTTTTTAAACAAATTGAGTCACAAGAAACGATTTTGTGAAACCCGACCCACGCGCTGACGGCGCAAAAAATGGCGGGGCAAAGTAGGGTCGTCACGTTTTTTTCGTGGGGCATTTGAGGAGGCACGCGCTGAGGGCCCGGGGCAAAGGCGCGTTGCGCGCGGACCCCCCTTGGGCAAGCGAGCGGATAGTTGCCATACCCCGGCCAGTACCATTCTGGCTGGTTCCAGTAAAGAACTTTTTGTGGAAGTCTACGCGGGCTTGTAGATCATTTGAATCACAACGGCCACTTATTTAGTTGCTTTGATATTGCTGGATCTTTGAAATTGCACAGAATAGAATTTTTGGTTATTCTGGAGTTGGCGTAAAGCAGAGAGGACAGTTTTAGCGCTAGCCCAAAATTGTGTTTGGACCTGAAGATAGTCGAGGGGTCAGCTGGTTTGGCTAAGGACAACCAGGGTTTTAAACTAGCTGTCAACAATTAATCTAGACGGTATTTTGTATATACGTCAAATTCATATAAATAGCTTACTGGAGATAGGTATTTTAAATATTTCTCTTTTGTTATGTAAAAATTAGCTTAGATTTTTTTTATTATAAAATTAAAGTTAAAAATCAAAATTAAGTTAAGAAATTCCTTTAACATCTTCCGAATACACTTAGTAAAACCAATATAAATAACCTTAATTTAATACCTCTATCTGAAAGAGCGTTATTTAAATGAAGACATGAAATCATAAGCATCAGCATTAGAAGAAGATGCGAATTTTAAAATATTTACAATTTTATAATAATCATTTATTTTTGTAATGTTTATTTGAAAGCCTTTGCCAGTGTTCTCCTGTAATAGTTATCGTCGGGCTAACTGACTGATATGAGTGTGCAACAGGGTTGTAACCTATTCCCAACGAATTTTAACCTTGTCAAAGGAATTATTATTAACACATTAAAAAGTAGTAGAGAAACTCTTACGGTTATAAACTCTAATAATGCAGCGATCATTGACATGCACTTAGTTCATCAACTGCTGATAATAGAAACTGATTCCAGTTCTCTAAAAAAACAGTGGATTGCAAAATGTATGACCAACTCAGTCAATTTTCGCAGTACCTATCCATCCAACTTTATGATAGAAATTTAGAAAATATTATGGATTGCAAAAAGGGATTGCTCCGATAAACCATTTCTTTTACGAATCCAGCTGGAACAGGATGAATAAGACCTATTCGCCAGTTACATACATTTTAATTAAATATCGCGTGTGTCATGGTCCATTGTTATTTAAACATGCGCAGATGGATACTGAAACAAGAATCCATCAACAAGTTGAAAGCCTTTAACTTGTGAATGCTGAAAATAATTATAAGGATCAAGTATAGAACAGCTTTAGAGCTGATGCGATTAACATTTGCTAATAGGAACCTTGCTTGACAAGACCCCAGGGTCAGCACCACCAACAAAGTCAAAAATAGAGTTGTCAACTAAAACGGGCGAACCCGTCACCTCAGGATGTTTTAACGATTAGTCGTTCTATCCCCCGTGAGGTGAACGCAGAAGACTTGAACAAAAGCAGTCCACCGTCAAGCTCCACCACATGCCCGTAAGAGGCCAACGCCTTAACCGCGAGATAACTAGGTGGGTTACTCAGCGGGCTCACACTCACGCCCTTCCTTACAATTGTGACCAGATTACTCCGGTCTCTTGATCGGTTACGAGTTCGAGTTCGCTTGCGCGGTCCTCCCCTTACGAAGCGGTGAGACGGTGTGCATCAAATCTATCGCGGACCACGGCATCCTTTGCCCGGCTGTTCACCCAAGATCGGGTAGCCGATGGTCGTTTCAAGATAACAGTCGCCGTAAGGTCAGCAACCAGCCCCGCTCTATAGAAAACAGTACTGCTTCCAGATCCCCCGCCTGTTAATCAGAGTGCACAGTCGATTGGCCTACGTTGCACGGTGCGCAGACTGTCCAGGAGCGCCAGAAGGTTGATTCCTAGGAGAAACTAGCCATAAGGCCAGAGTCCTGCCCGGGATCGCACTTCATGCGTGGAGGCCGCCGGATGGGTGTTGAGCCGTGAGTGTGACCAACCCTATACAGAATGGGTTTTCGTGACCAACTCAGCATGGGCCCATTAGCTCCCTAAACCACCAGCAAAGGCAGAAATAGCGTCTTTTCAAAATTAGCGTCTACAAGTTGACCACAAGACGTAACTAACATTTGTTTGATATGAATCTAGACACTGACACAGAAATCCCAAAACGTAAAGGTAAACATAACGTAATAGTTAAACTATTATCGAATATTTGTTGATAATATGGCACTCACCGTGTTTTGGACGTGTTTCCAATCGCACCAATAGTTAACTAATGAGGCGCTAACAAGTAGACAATCACTTTATATTCTTTGAGAGGATTACACAATGCGTGTACTTCACATACCGGTTTGTTAAAACAAAACTATACACTCCTCTTCCAGGTAGTTGTGACGTCTTTTACAGTAGTACACTTGAAAACAGAAATGAAGTGGGTTTAAATTTAATAAAATCTGTTTAAATCTGCGGTTCTTCGCGATTCAAGAAGTAGAAGCAATTGTGTAAGATCATCATCGGCTTCTAGCTCTCCAGCTGCATGAAAGACTCCTAGTCTACTTCTGCATCCAAATCACTACAGTGATCATCTTGCGGTGTCAACTACAACGGGCGAGCCCGTCACCACAGGACGTTTTAACGATTAGTCGTTCTGTCGTCCTGCAGTGAACGTAGAAGACTTGGACAGTAAGTCTACGTCCAACTACGTCACAACCCGTGAGAGTCCAACGCCTAACCGCGAGTGAGCCAGGAATAAACCCGGCGGGCTCGAGATACTCGCGCCCTCACTTCCAATTGTGACCAGATTTCTCCGGTCTCTCGATTGGTTCCGAGTTCGAGGTCGCTTACGCGGTCCTCTCCCTTACGAAGCGGTGAAACGGAGTGCACCGAATCTGTCGCGGACCAAGGCGTCCTTTGCCCGACTCTGAACCGGGATCGGATGGCCAATGGTCATTTCAAGAGCAGTCGCCGTAAGGTAAACAACTGCCCCCGCTCTATAGGAAACAATACAGTTCCCAGACTCCCCCGATTGTTAGTCGGAGAGCGCAATCGATTGGCTTGCGCCGCACGGTGCGCAGACCGTCCAGGAGCGCCAGAGGATTGTTCCCAGGGGAGACTGGTTGACCCAGTGTCCTACCCAGGCTCGCCCCCCATGCGTGGAGGCCATCGGATGGGTGTTGACCCGTGAGTGTGACCGACCCTGAAACAGAATGGGTCTAAGTGGCCAACTCAGCAAGGGCCCATTAGCTCCCACTACAGTGATCAGAATGATCGGAAATGTTATACTTTGGAAGATGCTAATACCGTAAGTCATTCTGGTACGTGAACACGGGTTTTAATTGAGCTAAGGCCGTTTACAAAAAATAAAACATGGTGAAGTTAGGCAATAATGACAGTTAAAAATTGACTTTTGAATTTATCGTTTTAAAGGCGCGCATCATTATCATTTTTGTGTCGCTTGTATATGAGATAAACCAACTAAAGTTTCACAATGTGATATCGGTCCAACAATTCACCTGTGTACCGAATTTGAAGTCTCTACGTACAGTATTTCGAGGTTGAAAAATGACTAGCGGTCCCTCTGATGGACCGATTCCAACCAAAATCTTTTCAACTCTTGCCATGACCGAATGATATTTGCATTCCAAATTTCAGCTCAACCACCGGATGAAGCGTTTGGGCGCTATCGTGGAGGAATGCACACACACATATACAGACAGACAGACACACAACTTGGGTTGTCGACTACAACGGGCGAGCCCGTCACCTCAGGAAGTTTTAACGATTAGTCGTTCTATCATCCTGGAGTGAACGTAGAAGACTTGGGACAAAAACAGTCCACCATGTAGCTACGTCACAAGCCCGTAAGAGGCCAACGCCTTAACCGCGAGATAGCCAGGAATGTTACCTAACAGGCCGACACTCGCGCCCTTACTTCCAATTGTGACCAGATTACTCCGGTCTCTCGATTCGTTCCGAGTTCGAGGTCGCTTGCGCGGTCCTCTCCCTTACGAAGCGGTGAAACGGTGTATACCGAATCTGTCGCGGACCACGCGTCCTTTGACCGGCTGTTCACCCAGGATCGGATAGCCGATGGTCGTTTCAAGAGCAGTCGCCGTAAGGTCCGCAACCACCCCCGCTCTATAGGAAACAGTACTGCTTCTAGACTCCCCCGACTGTTAGTCAGCTAGCCCCCGGCTGGGAGCTAGCGGGAGCTAATGGGCCCTTGCTGAGTTGGCCACGAAGACCCATTCTGTTTCAGGGTCGGTCACACTCACGGGTCAACACCCATCCGATGGCCTACACGCATGGGGTGCGAGCCTGGGTAGGACACTGGGTCAACCAGTCTCCCCTGGGAATCAATCTTCTGGCGCTCCTGGACGGTCTGCGCACCGAGCGGCGCAAGCCAATCGATTGTGCTCTCCGACTAACAATCGGGGGAGTCTCGGAACTGTATTGTTTCCTATAGAGCGGGGGCAGTTGTCTACCTTACGTCAGAGTGCACAGTCGATTGGCTTACGCCGCACGGTGCGCAGACCGTCCAGGAGCGCCAGAAGTTTGATTCCCAAGGGAAACTGACCAAGGCCAGAGTCCTACCCAGGCTCGCACTTCATGCGTGGAGGCCGTCGGATGGGTGTTGACCCGTGAGTGTGACCAACCCTGAACAGACACACAGACAGACTTCATCCTGGAAATGGTCTTAATCGTCCCAGGGGATGGAGGTAGGGGAGGGGGGGATGGTTAAAATGTATATATCCGCCTTCATATAAAAAATCCGCCTTCACAATACTTCCCCTCCTCGTCGGTTGGTAGGCCGCTAAATTGAAACCTTAACGTTCTTAAATGGACAAAATTATTTATGGCCTACAATAAATATTGGTGCTCGCAGTGTATCGAAGAAAATGATAACTTCGTGTGTCTCACTAAAAGTAGTATTATTTGTGGCTAAGAACCAGAAATGATAACTGAACTTTGTAGGGATTTCCCGAATTGTCGCTAAATCCTTAACTATAATAATGCTAACTAACTATGACACTGCTATTCTAGCACCGCTCGAAAACAAAGATGTTTTGGAGCAAGAAGTCAACGAGATAATGAATAATCCTCCGTAAATTCCCTACCGAGTCCCAATGATTTATACATTTACAAAATCTACAGAATCACAGATTAGTTACGTAATCAGCTGTCCCTGGAAGAGCTGTCGAAGCATTCAAAACGGTCATTTTAACAACCCCAACTTCGGATAGGAATTACTGCCATAACGGTCTGTTCGCGTAAATGCAAAATGAACTAATTTATTTGAAAAATATTTCGAGAAACAATAAATAATTTTTAGTTATTTCCTGTTTGTCGTTTTCCTTACTACCAGTCATTTCGATGCGCACCACGTCATTGTAGAGAATATCCCTTCGGCTACGTAACGACCAAATTTGGTTGCACATCAGAACACCGTTGACTACGTAACGACCAATATTGACGGCTTGTTCCCGGAGCGCACAGTAATATTATTTCCTAATTCGAACGCATCCTAAAATCCATACCAAATATCTTATTATTACCATAGATACATAAATGGCCGCTAAAATAATTTTGCGCGTCATTTCGCGGATATTTCTGGTAAAATTCCATTGTCAAACATCATTTTTTTTTCGAGGAATCGTCAAAATTTTTATTGGTTTTTATGGTTTTTATATCCAAATATTTTTGTAAATAAATAAGCAAAACGAAATACTACCTTTCTTATAGAATCTAATAAAGATCACGATAGTATCTACAATTTCTAAATATGGTTCCGTATTTTTACGTAAGACAAGTACAAGTTAGAAATGCCGAGTTTTTTTCACTTTTTCGACATTCTCATATTTATTCATAATTATCTAATTGTTTTACAAAATGAGATTTCAATATTCTATGTACGAAATTTCAATGCAATCATTTCACAGTTATTCTTTTTGTGATTGCTATAGTAGGTCCATAGTTATAGTACTTTTTGTCGAGCGCGGACTATTGCAAGAAATTCCAATAAATTGCCGCGGTCTGCCATATTGACTAATAGATGGCATTCTAATCTCTATGGCATTCTAATCTCTGTTATGAAATCAGCCTATATAAAAAACGATAGATGGCACTAATAATTGAATGTTATTTTTGTTATCAATAGTTAAATAATGTTTATTTTTTTAATAGATCACTTGAATATGTCAACTACAAGGGGATAACCCTGTAACCCCAGGAAGTTTTAACGATATTGATCGTTCTTTGTCTCCGGTCAATATAGAAGGCTTTGGGACTATACAAACCTACCGTCCAGCAAAGCCCAACGCCTTACGGCGAGGCCCAGCGAAAGGTAACTCAGCGAGCCAACTCTCCCTCTGGCTACCAGTTTTGCCACGATATCTCCGTCTGGATTTAACCATAAGGGTATTCGTCCGCCCGACTTGTTACGGGCTCGAGGTCGCTTGCGCTACTCCTTCCTGTAGTGTTTTCAGCGGTGATTCAGTTTTAATTTATCGCAGACCATGGCATCTTTTGCCCGGCTCTGAAATCGGGCTCACGAGGAGGCTACTGAATAGGAGCTAAATCGTGAGTTCGCCTGACCGAAAACACAGTGGCCTAAGCTGCACGAAACCGTTCGCTACCAAATCAATGTTATTCTAGATGGCAAAATAAATTGCTACGCCGGACAATGCATCAGCGCCATCTGCATGTCGACGGCAAAGAATTGTTGCCAAAACGTACTATGTCATAGAGCAATCTGATACCTTGTATAATCAGTGGCCACGTAAAAGACGTTGAAGCAGGTCTTACCGACTTCTTTATTAGGTACGAATAATATATTAGCAAAATATTTTAATTTTCATGTCTTAATGACATCAACCAATTATTCACTGCATTCTGGTCATGAACTATTCGTTGCTGATTTTATCTCACGATATAGTGAGCATTTTACGAAATATGCACATTTCAAGGAACAGTAGCTTTTTATTCACCATCGTGAAACTTAGATAATGATCGTTATATAAACGTCTTTTAATATGTTTTTAATATATTATTTCTGCTGTCAAGTGTCCAGTCTAAAGGTGTCTATCTCGAAAATTACCTACAGTAATTATGTATGCGTCTTGCGCATCTCGCGGTGCTTTTTTCTGTTCGGGCGGTGCGCGGCGCGACGGACGCATATATTAATTGTTTTCGGGTACATTTTGAGTACAATATTATTGTGGTTTGTCCCTGCTCATAATTTATTTTTTCCTGCTTGGAGACGCCGCATTTGGTTTTTTCCTTATCGTCAAAAATACACGAGCCGTCCGTTGTGCAACCTACTTAGCTTTGAGCATATATATTTATTTTATTTAAGAATTTATTACATAAAACATTGATTTTACATACAGAAATAACACGAACCGAATGGCAAAATCTTAACCTTATGCTTATTTTATTATGTCACCCAACTGGGACTAACCCGTTCTAGGTTAGACAGTGCTCTAATATTACAATAAATTATGTAAAAGTTTTTGTAAATTACCTTAAAATATGGTCCTCAAAAAAAGCAAGTCTAATATAAAACCGGCATTAAATGAAACATAACAATCCGTTAAATAGAGGGTCCGATTGCTTTTCTTTGTGAACTAAAACTGAAATTAGTTCAAGCGAACGAGATAGAGCAATACGTTAGAGCGGAATATGAAACGAACGATCGTCGATAGAAACTACCTGCCGAACTTATACTCGTTCGATTAAATTTTAACACATTTCGTGCGGTATTAGATTCAGATGCTTTATCTTTGGTGGGTAGTTTCAATTCGAAAAAGTGACAACCGTTCATTTCACATTCCGCTCCAGCGTACTGCCCTGTCTCGTTCACACGAGTTAATTTCCGTTCACGAAGAAATTCTGCACACGAGCTAAATTCCGTTCACGTTAATTTTAGTTCACGAAGAAACGCAATCGAGATATGCACACTCTATTTAACAGTAGATTAGACTGAAAACTAAAATAAAGAAAAAAATAAAGTTATAAGATTTTTTTTTTATAAGTCATAAGAAAAATATAAAAATATAATTAATAGATGTTATGCACAATTAGTAATTATGTTGTATATAAATATATGTGCCTAGATTAAAGAAGTTAGTGAGTGGTCCTGTTTTTAAACACATTTGAGTAATTCCCCTAAGTGTTTTAAAATAGCTCATAAATCAGATTTGTTTAAGTCCCTATTACCCAGTAGGTCATAATTCCTATAATAAAGATATCGGTCATTAATGGAAGTGAAGGTATAAAGGGTAAATTAAAAAATCTGGGAAGAATTTATTCATTGTATTGTAGGTAGCGCTAATATAAATAAATACAAACGGAGCTGCCATGGAATTCACCGACCGGAGTCGGGCCCATCATAATACTATTTTTTTTTACACTTCTGGGGGGTGAGCAGTGGATTCCGGATTTACGAACCGGCTGTGGTAGGTTTAGGACAGCTGTCTTGCCACATGTGAGCGTTCACCTTACCACCCATTCACTCCCCCTTCGAAGCCATAGAATTTGAGATGCGCAAATCGCAGTTTTAGATATTTTTTCTAAGAAAGAGTTGATTATTTTTCTGGAAAGGCCAAGATCTTTAAAGAGGTGAAATAGAGATTTAGCTGGCAGGCCACGAGCGCCAACTTCCACCGCGTGAAGGTGAACAGTGAAGCCTTTCCAGGTTACGGCATTTGCAAGATCATGGTATTTATTTATATTGCAAATACGAAAGACACGAATTTAACGCATGAAATTTGTAGCACCTGACAATTCGGTGACGTTGCAGCCGCCGTTGTACAGGGTGGAATCTTGGACAATGGCGGCTGCAACGTCAGCGAAACGTCAGGTGCTACAAATTTCACGCGGTAACTTCGTTTCTATCCTATTTATGACAAACAACAGCGTTAGTCTTCGATTTTATAGCGCTAATTATATGTTCATATTAAAATTTATTTTGGCGAATAACGCCTAAATAACCTCGAATAGTATCATATCAAATTATACACAAATTTTAATATAACAACTTCTGAACGTATTTTGAGGTTATATAATTTAATTTTCAGAAAATTATTATCAGCATTGACCGCTCGTTGAAATATTCTGGCATGTTTGGATGCTTATACACTACACTACATGTATACATATCTTCCGTAAAAGGCTGAGCTCATGCAAAATTGCGATTCGAGCTTTTCCTCGGTTTACACGTTTTGATGTCTAACAAAACCAAAAATAGTGGTTTTAAAAAATCTGCTGGCTTTTAAAAAACAGTATGTCTGGTACCGCGGCTGGAGCTAAACTATCGGTCCGATTCAGTTGAAATTTGAGAAACTTATTTAAGACGCTAATATATAAAAAAAAATATATTTTTTTTGCGTTAAACCAAAAATGTAGTGGAGTTGCCATACAAACCCTTCCATTTAAAAGTGTGTTACCGGAGCCTTAGCTTCATGGTCCGATATGTCCGTCAATTTATACAGGTTAATCCATTCCCACACAAACAAGTCTGGCACGGTGATAAGGAACCTATTTACCTATCAAAATAATCCCCAGGTATGTTCATCGATATTTACTGATTTTTTAGTTTAAATAACTAAAAAAACGTAGTTGTTTTTTTGTATTTCATCACCCGATTTTCTTATTAATTCCTTCATACTGGTCAAACTAATTTATAATGGCATCCTAACTGTATTATTTATTGTTCATGAATCTATTTAATATGCCTAAAATATACTTGATTTAATATGCTCTATTTAATATGCTGTAATAAAGGTTTTTATTTTTGGACTTCTACTACTAAAATAAAACAATAAAGAAAAAAAACATCGATTTTTGTTTTCTAACAATACAGGGGCTGTTTTAACTGGGGCTGTTTTAATATGTTTTCTAACTTACTAGATTAAGTTACTTATTATTTTTTTTAAAAATATGCATTATTTCCCACTCAGTTTTTGATGTCATATAATCTCTCGGTAAAAATCATTTATTTACCCAAAAAAAAAGCGTGCATTTTAAAAAAACAATTTGAAAAAATGGATTTAATTTACAACTTTTCTGATTTTTTTGAACAGTTCAAAGAAATTTACAGGTTATATTGTCAGTGAAGTGTAGAAGTTTTGAAGATAGGAACAAAAAAACTTTTTTTTTGCTAGGCCCTTGTGAAACTAAAAAGCAAAAATCCTCGTTTTTGTTTTTTTTTCACATTTTTTGTTTAGTTTGCGTTATAATAATAGTAAAACGTTGTATTATTGCGGTTTAATATAGCTATTATAGAGGTATATTTCATAAAAGAAGTAGGATGCTATCATAATTATGTTTTCCTGTATAAAGAATTTAATAAGAAAATCGGGAAATGAAATTAAAAAAAAACAAAATGTTTAATAACTCTAAAACCATTAAACATCTACCAGTTTTATATTTTTTTATTGCCACAATTCAATCAACCTATTAATATTCTAAAGCATAGTATTCAACTTATTAATATCGATAAGCACGCCTCTATTACTAATTAAACATTGAATTTAGGTTTCTTTATCATAAGTGTTGTTTGTACAATAAAGCTATTTTTCATTGTTTCTTTCAAGTCCCTGTTCATGAGAATTTTCATTTGTATGCCAAAAATTAGTACAAGTTGTACCGCATCCTTATATTTTTGCATACAAATATGTATTTTTGTTTACACGTGTATTTTTAAAATTGACGCATTTCATTTATATTCATATAGCCATTTACCCGTCGTTAAAAAATATACCTACATACTTAATGTTTTTAAAATAAAGTACATTAACATTAATTACCTTTTTGTAAGAGAGGTTAACGTCTACAAAACCAGTACCTATTCGTCATTTTTTTTATATAAAAAAAGCGGCCTCTTCTGCTGATATTTACAAATATGGATTTATCGAATGAAATTATTGTAATAAACCACTGTAGGTGGCACTTTCGCTTTCATTATAAAAAGTATCGCGATTAGGCAGCAGATGGCAGTATTTTTCTTTAGTAAGTATTGTAAAATAATATAAAATATATAATAAATTAATATATGCATGATGCAGTTATGACCTTCGTACAGACAAGGACTTTTGGTTTTTGGATGAAGAAAAGATGATTGTCAAAATCACTGTTCTTCATCAAAATGACGCTTTTGTCACCTTGACCTATGTTTCCACAATCAATAATGGATAATGATTTACAAAGATTCATTGCATAGAGGTGAATACAAATTGGGACTATTGTTAATAATGACGCGAGATATATCATATTTGCCATCTTCGAATAATCTTAGAATGACGTAGTTTGGGAAGGTCAAAAAGGAATAGCATACTTTTTTTTCTTCCTCTTGGCGTATTACCACCTCAAACCTCAACTGAGTGCTTGACGATAGAAAAGAACAACGGCACACTTGGCAGAAATCACCCTCTTTGGGTGGAGCCATCAAACAAAAAAGAAGAAGAAGAAGAAGATAGAAAAGAAGCTGACCTTTGATACAGTCTGTCTTGCACTAAATTCGTATTCGTTTTTGTATTTTGACTATTTGTATTTTTCATCTATTAGGTGTTTCAACCTACTTAGGTGTTTTAGCATCTCAAATAGTTTTTTTAAAGGACCTTATATTTTTTTTGTAAATCTACTTTATAATTGTTTTTTACGTTTAAAAAAAATAGTCATACCACATAAGGTATAACACATTATCTTGTGAAAAGAATTTGACTATGCCAAGAGTTTTCTGCGAGATGCAAGAGATGCCAAATTCCTACCAACTGGTTTATTTTATAAAATAAATAAAAATAAAAAATAGTACGTTATCTCCATATTTTGTATTTTTACACGACTGGCCAAAAAAAAAGGAGTGTAATGTGTTCAGGGTTCATCTATGTATATTTTCCGTTTCTTTATTCCACCATAACTTATAAAAGCTCCAACCGATTTAGGTAGTATGTGGTATTGTTAGAATCGTTATGTAATCCCGAGTGTCATAAGGTACTTTAACTGTTCAAATATTAAGTAAATAGTTGTCTGAATGTCCAAATGTCTAAATGCCAATAAATTAACATAAATTTATCGTGTTTAGTGTCAAATAAAAGGTCTGATTGAGTACATTCCGGAAATATACATGTATGTATTTATATGGATAAATACACAAACCACAAATACTTCATAAAAAACCGTACTAAAAATAATTATAAATACTGCACATTCTGTTTACGGCAGTCGTATTTTTTATTGTTTTTAATAAATTTACTTGTTCCTTTTGTTATATTTTCTTGTTCTAGTTTGTGTTTAAGTAGATATACATATTAATAGAGCTGATAGGACTTCTCCGTTAAAATTAGATTTTTTATAAAAATTAATCCTTTATACAAATTAACCAAATCAACTCTGTATTTTCTCATCTCATATTTTCACTGATATTTTCTAATACTCATATTTTCTCCACGACTCATATTTTCTTAGTTAATTTAATTACTGTTTTGTTTTAATTAGCGTAATTAAGAACGATTAAATATTGATATTATAAGATTCGCACGATATTAGGTTCTTATCTATGAAGTTGCCGTTCTACAAAACAAAATTAAAACGAATAATTTTGCATGAAAAATATATTCATTTGTTTGTTTTTATTTTCCCGGCGGAGGGAAAGTATTGTGAACGCACTTCTGTGATCTTAAAATTTGGCATGCAGGCATCATTTGTTAATGTCAAGTATTGAAAAGACTCTGGCTGAAGTCGGTCCACCGGGGTGCGATAGGCATACTTCAATCTCGAAATATTGGACTTAAAGACCTGAAATATAGATGCCTTGTTCAACGCTTGAACCGATTTAGAAGTAAGGGGGCATTTTTAGAATCGTTATGTCATCCCGAGTATCATAGGGTACCTTAACTCTTAACAGTAAATAGTTGTCTAAATGTCCAAATGAAAGGTCTGATTCAGTACATTCTGAAAATATATGTGTATCTATATAGATAAATATATAAACCACAAATGTTTCATTAAAAACCGTAATAAAAATAATTATAAATACAGTAGTACACTTTTTGTAATGGCAGTCGTGTTTTTTAGTCCTTTTAATAGAATTACTTGTGGTTCCTTTAACAGCGATTTCTTTTGTGGGTTGGTTTAAAATCAAATGAAGTTCATTGTCTTCAACACCTTTAACATAGTTCTTTAGTCAATACTTTGGATAGCCGCTTAAGATTAAAATAATCCGAATAATCGTTATTAAAGATTTTTTAAGAGTCTTACCACATCATTTATAATAATCATATTAGAAACTTAAAACTACAAAAGAAATCAGGTAATTATTTGACATGATATAGCAAAAAAATGTAAAAATACTAACTTACTTTGGAACATTCTTTATTTTTATTATTATTTCGGGAAACATACAGCGCAAACAATATACATTCCTCTGCATAAACATAGAAAAAAAGATAAACATTACGCCGATAATCTTTTCCTGCGAAAGTAACATTTTAAAGAGATAACAGCATATTTACTAAATAATTCATTATAAAGTAAACTGAGTTCATAATAAATATAAAATTAGCATAGAAAGCCGCTGGGAAAGGTAAGGAATTGGAAGTGATTAGGAAGAAGGAGTTCGACGATGGTATATGTATATATGATAGGTTGTATAGTGATTATATAAATACAGATGTTTATAGATACTTATAGATATTTACAAATATTTATAGTAGGTACTATATCTAACGTCACATTTGTCATGGCCCTTTCTTATTTACGATTTTACCAAAACCCAACTGTCCCGTCTAGATGCGCTGGTGACACCTAGTTTAAAATCCTGGCTGTCCTTAGCCAAACCAGCAGGCCCCTCGACTCTCTTCAGGTCCAAACAAAATTTTGGGCTAGCGCTTAAACTGCCCTCTCTGCTCTACGCCAACTCCAGAATAACCAAAAATTCGATTCTGTGCGATTCCAAAGATCCGGCAATATCGAAGCACGTAATAAGTGGCCGTAGTGATTCAAATGATCTACAAGCCCGCGTAGACTTCCACAAAAAGTTCCTTACTGGAATCAGCCAGAATGGCACTGGTCTGGGGTATGGCAGTACAACCACGAGCGACGTGGACTTGAAGAAGTCTCTTTTGCGGGGAGATTACGACAGCAACAGTATGGCTCATGCTATTGGCCTTCAATGCCAGAATGATTGGACAACAATTGGGGATTTTTGCATTCCGCCTCCAATGCACTGGAAGGTAATGCTCTATGACTGGACGCCAGAGATGCTGAAATTTTATTTGAATGCCTTTCAGCATACACTTCCAGACCCCAGTAACCTCGCTCGTTGGAGCTTTGTCGAGGATAGTTCTTGTCCCCTCTGTAGCAATACCCCTTGCACAGCTAGACAGATTCTAGCTGGCTGCAAGGTGGTCTTAGATCAAGGACGGTACACTTACCGCCATGACAAAGTTCTCGCTGTTATTCGCGAGGTAATTAGTCTCTCAGTGGCTCGTGCCAACAAGGGTTTGACAGTATCCTCCAAACCCCCAATACAGTTTGTGCGGGATGGCTCTAAAGGCAAAAAACATTTAACTACAAAACCTTTCTCAATAATTGAGTAAGCTACAGATTTGATTCTGGAGGTTGATTCGGTCTCTAAGCAGTATAAATTCCCTGAAAGTCTCGGATGCACAGCTCTCCGTCCAGATATAACTCTTTACTCTCTATCTCGGAAGGTGGCTCTTATTGTAGAATTAACTGTTCCAAGGGTATCAAATATCCCAAAAGACCACGAGTACACATTAAATAAATACCATGATCTTGCAAATGCCGTAACCCGGAACGGCTTCACTGTTCACCTTCACGCGGTGGAAGTTGGCGCTCGTGGCCTGCCAGCTAAATCTCTATTTCACCTCTTTAAAGATCTTGGCCTTTCCAGAAAAATAATCAACTCTTTCTTAGAAAAATTATCTAAAACTGCGATTTGCGCATCTCAAATTCTATGGCTTCGAAGGGGGAGTGAATGGGTGGTAAGGTGGACGCTCACATGTGGCAAGACAGCTGTCCTAAACCTACCACAGCCGGTTCGTAAGTCCGGAATCCACTGCTCACCCCCCAGAAGTGTAAAAAAAATAGTATTATTATGGGCCCGACTCCGGTCGGTGAATTCCATGGCAGCTCCGTTTGTATTTATTTATTATTATGTTGCATGATAAGTATATAACTAAGTGCGATAGGCGCAATTTATTTGATTAATTTCTTTAACGAACGTCGATTGGTTAAGGTTGAATATGGCGATGATGGATAAACAAGAGATGTACGTGCACATCAGTCTATAAGTGATGGATATTTTCCCATAGTTGGTATTGGCGCGAGAGACCTCAAACGTGCGTGAATTGCGAATTACTCGCTTTGGAACGAAAAAACGTAAGTTTTCGACAAGGTATGGACTATCTATGGTCCAACTCTTTATCGCACGTCCAACTCTCGTATGCATTTGAAGACTGATTCCTCGGTGAAATCGATAGAACATATGCATCCAGGGATAACCTGTTCACTTGTCATATCGTCTGTAGGTTGGGAAATGGGCCCTTTTGGCAGGTTGTCTTCTACGTAAACAGACTGAAAGTGCCTACTAAAAATATCGCATATTTGAGGTCCATCAGTTGCAACAAGATCTTCATAATTCATGCATTGAGGAAAGCTGCCGCCCTTACGAATACGTTTAATAAATGACCAAAAATGTTTAGGGTTCTAAAATATCTTATTATCGGTAACATATATAAAACTACGACAGCATTGTTTTAGAAGAAGTTTATGCCTTCTTCGTAGTAGAGCGAACGTATTGCAATCGCGGGGATTGCCAAAACGTTTCCACTATTTATGAAACTTGACTTTCTCTTCAAGGACTTTTATTAAAGCAGGAGAAAACCAGGTCGGGTCTGGTTTTATAAGAGTCCTGATGTGGAGGACATATTTTTCGATTGCATTTTTAACGACAGTATAAAAATTGCTTGCGGCCGTGTCTATAGGAATATTAATAATCAACTA
This sequence comes from Micropterix aruncella, assembly GCA_944548615.1. Lineage (NCBI taxonomy): Eukaryota > Metazoa > Arthropoda > Insecta > Lepidoptera > Micropterigidae > Micropterix > Micropterix aruncella. The sequence goes on from OX155966.1 coordinate 13,670,637, forward strand.
TATTTTGAAGTGACAATTGAGTTGACATGATATATACAATTATATGGTCCTTCCTACAAATACAAAATACAATAGATTATCGGAGAGACAATAAAATAGTCTTAATAATATAATAGTCAATAAAATGGTAAAAATTTCAAGCTAAATTAAGAAAATCATAATGAAAATTTTCTATAACCTAATTAGAATTCGTGGATGTCTTGGACTTAAACTAGGGTTAACTTATACTATAATGCGGCTTGTCTAAATTATGATGTGGTGTCTACTCTGGTTAAACTACACCTATGGTGTATTTTTTTTAGTGAAGTTTTAACTTCCACAAACTTCAAGATTCGAGCAATAAATATCTTCTACTGGTAGGACCAAAACCTCAGAGAAACATTAATAGATCACCAGTCTATGATGGGTATATACTTCTAGACTGAATATAACACGGTACTGTCCTCTGTGCAAAAAACCTTAAAATTAAAAAGGCATCATGCGACAGGCCATCTTGCCAGGTGCAAGTAGAATTTTTTATTTTTTTATTATGCAATCTATGTCTTCAATTTTACAAATACTGCTCCTATTATTGTCGATTTATATATGCTGATGATGGAGCTAATGGCTCCATCATCAGCGTATATACCAGCCAAGGTCATGTGAGATGCTGGAGGAGACTCTAAACAAAGAAAACTTGGAAACCTTGGAAAACTGTTTTCAATACTGGGCACCTCAAACCTCGCATCTGTGTTGATCATTTACTACCTCAACTATAAATCCCCATCGTAAGATTTTTATTGTTATTGGCTCAAATTGCTTAGTTTTCTTGTATTTTTTGATGCAGTGGCATCTCTTAGGCATGACTTGATGGTTTTATCCGGTGATAACTCTTACCTTTTAAGCCGGGTCTCCTGCGCATGTTTCTTCGAAACAATACAAAAAAACATCGAAACAAAGCGTCGCCGTACACATTTGTGTTTGCAAACATAATGTTTTTGTTTCCCATGCTACTTGGAAAACATTCCTCGCGCAGGTGGAGGGGAAGAGTATGTTTAATTTTTAACCGCTGAACGCATGCGCAGAACTGTCAGTCAACACGGTTTTTGAGGTTATGTTGTTTTGTTATCACTTTGTAATAAGAAATCTATAATGAATTCAAGTTGTTTTTTCTCCCCGATATTACGTCTATATTGCTAAAACTAAAAGTACGTCTTCCTCGTCGAAACTCTTTTGGATATCTACACAAAATGTTTGTTTAAACATGAAAAAATTATATACGCAGGAGACAGCTTGTGTATGAAAACATTTTTTTTTGTGTAATGTTTTTAATTAAATGAAAAACCGACTTCATTTTTTTTATAAGTGTAGCAGCCATGCCATGGTGATACTTAGAACGGGCTATCATAATTGAATGCGTACACAAAATTTTATGTATGTGCTGTTGACCTTTGAGGAGTTCCCTCGTTGGGAGCCAACCCTGGGTGCCGCAGTCCGTCGTGAAACTTAGAACGGGCTGTCGTAATTGAATAGATATACAAAATTTTGTGTCTGTGGTATTGACCGTTGTGGAGATTCCTCATCGGTAGCCAATCCTGTGTGCAGCAGACATGTCATGATAAAACTTACAACGGGTTATTATAAATTCGTCATGGATCCCATCATCAGAATAGAGTATCGATACAAATGGAACCAATCTGTAAGTATATTCTTTCGAATAAAAAAAGAATTTTACAAATCGGTTCATAAATGGCGTTCTGGGGTAACAAACATTTAAAAAAAAAGATACAGCCGAATTGATAACCTCCTCCTTTATGTGAAGTCGGTTAAAAAACACGAGCAGGAGAACCCTACTTTAGTGGTGATTTTTCGCAAACAAATCAACCCTTTGTCAGTTTTAAATATTAATACTGTAAAATAATGTATTTTTTTAATTTTGTTTAATTTACACAACTACAAAAAACAACTCGTGAATGAAGTTATTTAGTTTTTTCCACGCCTGAAAAGTTTGCTTTTGGCGTCTACGAGGTCTCACGTATAGAACGCCGAATTAATTTTATCAAGAGTACAACAAGCAAACCTGACTGTGCAATACACCAACCCGCGATGATGCCTCTCCTAGATGCTTAATCTAGACAGCAGCCTAACTTTCAAAGCCCACTTATTGGCAGCCTCTATTAAAATAAAAACGAGGAATATCATACCTAACTCGGTATAATAGGAACAACCTGGGATTGTACAGCTAGTATCCTCAAAGCATCCGCCATGGCATTGGTATATATTGCGCTACAGTGAGGCCTCATAGCTCTCATGTTGCTAAAGTTAGCTGAATAAAACAATGAGAGCTATGAGTGGCACGTCGAGGTCGAATCACCTGGCCGCCATACAGTCAAATATTCCAGCTATTGGTGTACGACGGAAGCATGCAATCGGGACGTAAGAGCAACTTCAGCTGTCAACTACAACGGGCGAACCCGTCGCCTCAGGAAGTTTTAGAGATATGTGATCGTTCTGTCTCCCGTGAGGTGAGCGTAGAAGACTTTGGGAAGGTACAAACCTACCGTCCAGCAAAGCCACGAGCCCGCCAGAGTCCAACGCCTTACGGCGAGGCACTAGGAAAGTTACCTAATGGGGACCACTCGCCACTAATCTCCGTCTGGAATTAACCTTCAGGATACCTCCTTTCCCCCGACTGGTTACGAGACCGAAGTCGCTTACGCGGCCTCTACCTGCTGTAATTCTGCGGTGATTCAGTTTAGATCTATCGCGGACCATCTATTTAGGATAAGGTCGCCTAATGGTTATTTCAAGAGTGGTTGACGACAGGTCAACATTCACCCCGCTGCTCAGGCGACAATATATTTCCATAGTCTCCAGACTCCTTCAGTAATTAGTCAGAGTGCACAACCGATTGGCTGTCGCCGAACGATGCGCAAACCGTCCAGTAGCGCCGAGAGGCAATCCCTCAGGGGAAACCTATCCACCAGCCCTACCCAGGATATGCCTCCCACACGAGAAGGCTACTGAATAAGAGTTGAATCGTGAGTTGGAACGATTCGAGAACACAATGGAACTTATGGTCGAAGCTGCACGAAACCGTTCGTTACCGAGACGCAAGAACACTGCGAAGTAGCCAGCAGGCAATGAGTTACATCACACTGTCCTGATATAGGTTTGATGGTGGAATAGTAGACCTCTACATTTTAACTGTTGACGCAGCTGATTGGCTAAGCGATTTAAAATTAAATTGTTTGATTATTTATTCTAATATGTAGTCACTATTTTGGCCATTTTTTTTATAAAGGTATTTATAAACAGTAAAATTTATTGCACCATAACTTCTAAACGCTTGAACCAATTTAGAAGTGTGTAGTATTGTTAGAATCATTATGTTATTCCAAGTGTCATGGGGTACCTTAACTGTCCAATTATCATGTATGTAGTTGTTTAAATGTCCAAATCTCCAAATATCAATAAATTTACATAAATACTATCAAATGAAAGGTCTGATTGAGTACATTCAGTGGCGTAGCGTGCCTTGGCGGGGCCCCGTATAAAAATTTGTTTGGGGCCCTTAGGAAGGGTAAAGTTTTTTCACAAAAGAAAAAAAGATGTTTGCATAAAATTAAAAGAAATATTTATTCATCATAATTATCTATTTGTCACTTTTTCCAAAAATTTTACAAACAATTCAAATTAAATATACACTCTCCTTGGCTTTTTTTCGGCAAACTGATTTATTAAATCATTTATAGCTAATGATGACTTTAGTTTTTCTAAAGTTTCTGCCTCTATGGACAATAGTGACAGATCTGACAGGCGTTCATGACCCATCGAAGTTCTTAGGTAATTTTTATCAGTTTTAATTTTGACAAACTTCTTTCAGCAGTTGCAGTTGTAACTGGAAGGGTCAAGAATAAAAAGCATTTTGTTATTACCTCCGGAAAACTGGATGCAAGACTATTGCATTTTATCAGCAATAATTCAATGAGTTCCTTAATGGAATAATTTTTTGAATTTAAGATTTAAAGCATGTTTTTAGAGCCTTTAATTGGTCATAAAGAATAACTGGGATGTCTTTACTGTATTTATCCGTCAGTTATCCGGAAGCGTTTAATATCTCTTCGTTTGAAGAAGACAGGAGTTTCTCCGGTTAAAATATTTCGAACATACTACTCAGGTCACCAGGTCAGGTCAGGTCAGGTTGGGGGCCCCCGTGGCCCGGGGGCCCCGTATAATTGATATGGCAGATACGGCGGTAGCTACGCCCCTGAGTACATTACAAAAAAAAACTTGTATCTATATGTCCTAAACACATAAACCACATTTTTTTCATAAAAAATCGTAATAAAAATAATTACAAATACTAATAGTTCACATTCTGTAACGGCATTCATGTTTTTTATTCTTTTTATACGACTGCACAACAAAAAATGATTGTAATGTGTTCAGAGTTCATATATGTATATTTTACGTTTCTTTATTCCAATATAACTTCTAAACGATCGAACCGATTCAGTAATATGTGATATTGTTAGAACCGATATGTTATTCTGATTGTGATAATATAACGTAACTATCAAAATATTAGTCTAAATGTCCAAATCTTCAAATGTTAAGAAATTAATATAAATGCATCGTTTTTGTGTCAAATGAGAGGTCTGATTGAGTACATTCCGGAAATATACATGTATATATGGATAAATACATAAAACACAAATATTTCATAAAAAATACGTAATAAAATTAATTATTAACACAATAGTTTACTTTCTGTAAGTGAAATCGTGTTTTTTTATTATTTTTAATATATTTATTTGTAAGCCCTAGATATTTTATTCATTTTCTACACATCTTACATTGAATATATTGCTTTATTCGTTGTCTGTACTATCCGCTTTCCTATGCGAGCAAGGTGAAATATCAATCAACGATGGAGGTCGAACGCAGATTTCGGTTTAAGGAATTAAAAAACCGGTAAAGCGGTTCAAAATGTTATATAAAAAATCAAGCCACATTCTTGGTTGCGATTGACATCATTGGTGACATTTTAGCAGGACGAACCACTCGCCGAAAGTGTAAGTTATCGTGCTGATTTCATTAATTGAGTTTTCTGATTCCTATAATGCTATTAGATCCTTACCTACGTAATTGCCGTTTGTTCACACTGGCCATTTTAAACTTGTATAACTTCGTTTGATTTGGAAATCTGAATTCAAATCAATTTAAATAAAAAGGTATTAGTCAAATCACATTTTTAAAAACAAGCTTATACCATATTTAAATGCTTTAATCCGAGCCAACCCTGGGTGTAGCAGCCATGTCATAGGAGAACTCGGAACGGGCTATCATAATTGAATGCTATGCAGAATTTCGAGTTTGTGCTGTTGACCGTTGAGGAATCCCCTAGTTGGAAGCCTGTCATGGTAAAATTTAGAACGGACTATCATAATTGAATGCGCATAAAAAATTGTATGTCTGTGCTGTTGGCCGTGGAAGAGTATCCTCGTCGGGAGCCGACCCTGGGTGTAGAATTAGGTTATGCTCACCATAAAAATGCATTGTCATCGAAACTGAATTAACATGTAAAATGTCAACTTCATAAGCAAACAAACATACATACTTATATACTAACTAACATACATTTCAAGGTAAATAAAAGCTTGTAGAAATATATCTCAACCTAAATAGTAACCTATCGCAACCGATTCCCAGAAAAGTGAATTTAAGCCAAGCGTGTGGCAAAACCACCATAAATAACAATTAAGGATGATAATACCTAAATAAATTATTCCAAATGGATTTATAACCTGCTCGTAGGTATATAAGACGTGTGCTATTTTGTTTTGTTACGCCATTGGTTCCAGTATAAGAAGACGAGCCAGTAGCCGAAATTGTAAGTGACTTCTTTATATCAAATATTACCTGCTTATGCAAATATTAATCTAGATCTTTCCCAAACCACAAATCTCGTACATGTCCCTACAAATTATTCGAGAATCATAATTTTTAATCCATCTATAATTTAGCAAATTAACTATTATCTTAATCTTAATCTTATATTGTCTTTAGTAAAGGTAGGTATGTAGTTAATTTCAGAACAGGAACTACTCTGTAAAGCCATAATCCACCATGTCATTAAAGTAAAACAAACAAAGCTACAATAATGAATAAAATAACGTTATGTGTACATTATGTAAAAAAAATGCACCAAAAACCAATAAATATCATTTTGAAAACCAGTAGTTTAGTTTTATTGATTTTTTTCTAGAAAATTTAAAAATTGCGATTATTATGATATAAAACTAGAGTATTTAATATTACTTAAAGTTGAACGATTTGAACGGTAGATTTCTCCCAGTATTACATACGACAAAAAAACGAATATTGTTTTTTTCAGATCAAAATGAAGGCAGCATTACTTCTCGTATGTGTAGCTATAGTTGTCACTGTTCAAGCATCCAAACTGGACCATATAAATGTCGATGAACTATTGGGAAATTCAGGATTACTCAAAGTATACGTTAGATGCATACTAGAAGATAAACCAAAAAAATGTCCTAGGGATGCATTGGATATGAGAAGTAAGTGTATATATTTAATTTACTAAATTTAAAACCACAAGGTGAAGAAAGTGTGAGAGGGTCGGCCCTTGGATACTTTGCTGCATGCAATC